>BLFO01000620.1:44059-61559 GCA_014634245.1 Montipora cactus | reverse complement strand
AAAACAGGTAACAGGGTCGCAACGAGGTATATTTTTTCGTAACTGATCCCATGTTTTTACCATACTAGTGCATGAAAATTGCAAAATAGGTCGATTTCAATCTCACTTTACCCAGTTCTGGAAGCGAGTTCAAGAGCGAATTTTTTGTGATGGAATTGTTACTTTTCAGGAATAAAAACTGCAATGACCTGCGAACTTTTCAATTGTAGCTAGCCTGACGCAATCGTAGTTCACTGGTGACAAATTGTATTTCTGATTTTTATTTTCTGGTATTACTTGGGACAAGATACGTTTGCTGTGCCTGATTCGCTTTGGCATGGCTGGATATGTTAGTAGAGATGACATGACTTGCCCACAAAACATGTTACCCATTCGTTGTGTATATAATGTTTTCATGCTTCACGAACTCTTATTGCGTAATTGTTTTTTCTGCCTCGTACTTACGTCACACGTGTATCAGTCACTGGATAATCACGTCACAATGTTTGGTCCTGATAAAAGAAGTCTCTAAAGGCTTCATGATTATAACAGTTGCTGTGTGTCTGTCTTGTGATCTGGAGATGATTAAGTAAAGCATATAGCTATCATCAGTGCTTTAATCCTCCTGCCTGTTATAAACGCTTGCTTGCTTGGATGACTTTGAAAATGCTGCAAAACGCAATCTTCAATTGAAGTTTGACGCTTGACTATGCAGTTGTCATCGGGAAAGTCTGTAGTTTAATTTGCAAACTTTTACAATAGTGGAATTCCGATTTCTTATGTTTAAAATTACACCGTCTTCCCGCAAAGTAACATCATTTCAATTGTTCTCGAATGAAACGTCTGTTATATGCAACAGGAACAGGCTAATTATTATAATAGTAACAATGGCTTTGTATTCGTTGATTTGCTTTGTTTCCTACGTCATTTTGAGAGCAGCTACAGTTGAGGGCGTAGCTCTGACCGGAAATAAAATTCTGCAGGCATGTGCAAATCACAAGGCATCCGAACCCGCAAATTATACAGACGTTTTGCTCCGTATCTCATGGACCCAACGAAGAATGATTTACAAGATTTAAGCGTTGTAAGTAAATTAATTCCTTCACTTTTTATCGAAAACATTTAGTCTCAAACAAAACGAAATCATGGTGAAATAGCTCTAGTAATTATAACAGAGTAAACCGCATGGCAAATGATCAAAACCACCATGACTGATTACTTGAAAATGTTTAAAGTTAGCAATGGTTTTTTCATCTCTTTGGCTTTTATACCTTCTGATCGCAGTATTCTGCATTCAATACTGAATCAAGGGGAAATAATTTCGAAATTCTTTTGGCCTGTCTGGATATTTGACTTTGCCTCGGGGTAACTGGCCAGGTTTGGCCGTGTGGCGTTTTGAAAGGTTGTTATTACAAAGGTCGTAACACTGTTCGATAAATTACCGTTAATCTCGTGTGCGCATTTCTCAATATACTCTTGTAACTCTGTCGTTTCTTCGCAGTTAAGTATATGGTTTTCAAACAGGAAACTTGTCATGACTATAAATTCCTATTCGTGCATTTTAAAAAACGAACGTCACTGATTGTTTTGTTCCTTAAGGACAGCCCACTTGATCTTTTTTCACCCAAACAGCGTTGGGCAAATGGAAACATTAGGCACTTAACCATCTACGACGGTTACAGTCACCTCAAATTGTAACTTTGCTATATCGTTAAGTCTTTCGAGATTATTGGATCTCGTTGGCGTCGTACAATATGGGCGAAGTATTCTAAACATGAATTGGTACGAGCGGTTTTAGACTCAAAACAAAGAATGGAAGGTTGTTATTTGTATGTTCACGTTGTCGTCAAAACCCCTAATTCAACTATAAGTGGGCGAGTTCACGTCGTTGTTGCGCAGAGAGCCGCAAAAATATGCACTAAAATGCGTGAGGCAAACACATTAATGCTTGATTATAGCCATCTTAATTAAGGTGAAATCGTAGAATCGGAGAATGATTTCTAAAGCATCCCTAAGGTAAAGTAGTAGAATTGGAAGAATCGGAAAATCGGAACATGATTTCTTGATCATCTTAAGGCAAAATTGTTGAAAAGGAAGAATCGGAGACTTAAATCGTAAAATAGGAAAATAACTGGTAAATCGGACAATAGTACCCCTCAAGCAATGTATACTATTCTACGATTTAGCCATAATCGCACTGCACGCAAAAAGATCGATAAGGCTTACCATAGTTCGTAACAAATTATTTAGCGCGTCATTCAAGTGTCCTTAAATGTATTAACGCATTTCAAAAGTGGAAGAATCCGACTGTTTCGTTCTGTGGAGATTTTGTTAAATGCTCAGCTGTAGTTCAACATTTCCGAACGTCAACTGGAATTAGAATTATTTTAACTGAACATGGGATTTTTTTCTGAATCTAAGCAAAGCTAAAAAAATGGTCCTCTTTCCCGATGGAAGATAATAAGTGAATTTCCGTCACAACAGAATCGCTGTCAATAAGAGATTTTAGATGATTTCTTTAAAATGTGGTGTCATCACACTCCGGCCATGTTGAGTCCAGAGGGATTGAAAACTTTATTTGTTTTGCCTACTGAAACTCGTTCCCAAACATTTCAACTCGAGGCAGTCAGGGTACGAAATCAAGTTTTAATTTCATGGGATTTAAATTCGATGTCCTGCAGTGGAATGCCCCATTGCTGAGGGAAATGAAGGGTGTTCTTACCTTTTTGGATCGAGAATCTGATCCTGAAAGAGTTCTTTGTTTATAAAGGGAAAAAATACATTTTTAGAACTACGTTTGTGGCTTGTGGAACATCATCATAGCTGAGGCATGAAAGTTATCCTATTTGTATCTTGTTTCAGTTACGCGGAATCATTAACTGTAGCGAAACAGGCCAAAAATGAGTTAAAATCAAAGAAGTGCCAGTTACTTTGACAAAATCATGTACAAATGTCACCCTAATACCGCCAACGGGTTGTACTAATGGAGTATTTTATTGACAATTAAATAACAGCACCATTGAAAGCGCTGTTATACTGTGAAATGTTTCGTGCAACTTGTCTCGCCAAAATGTCGCCAAGACAAGTTGCACGAAACATTTCACAGTATAACAGAGCCTTAGATTGAATTGCAATTTGTGAATCTACATACAATATCTGAAAACAAACAAATATGGAGCTACATCATCAAAATAAGCTTGACTGTATCATACAGAATATACAAGTGCATTGCTGTTCCTAAAGCCTATAATTCATGTGATTTACTACACATTGCTGGAGAAAAGCTAGATTGAAATCTCTCAGTTCTACATTTAAATAGTGAGGGGTTATTAGACTTGCGTAGTGATCGCCGGCCATGCACGCTAGCCCTGAGTTGCCGGAAGGGCGCCAAGCTGAGCACGCAGAACTCTCAATGAAGGTCTTGTTGCAGCAGATATCACGCCTTCCATCAAGTCGAGGACATTCAGATAGTTTGAGGGCCTCGTGATATTAATTTTCCTAAGAAAAGGACGTTGCCGCGAAATGAGACTGAAATGTAGAGCCAATGGGACAGACATCATTTTCAGTAATGACTTCTTTTGAAAAGCTAACAAACGACTTCATCGGACGCCTGGTCATTTTAGTTATCCCTCTGTGGAAGCAGTAATCATCAATGTGACCTATAAATGTGGCCAGCGTAACGTCGTAATGGGACAAAACTGAACTATGGACAAAATGACAAAGTTAAATCTTGACTGCCAAACAAGAAATATATGTGAGTCAGGGCAATGTGCGAGCCAGAGAGTCATGCGAGCAATGGTTGCGAGCCATGACTGCGAGTCATGCGAGCCAGCATGGCGAGCCATTCGAGTCAACATATGAGTCACACAGTTATTGGAAGATAACCGTTTTAAAATGGGTACTTAGACTTAAAAACTGTTTATCAGCGCTATTTGAAACGGGTGCTTAGACTTAAATGCGAAATTCCCATGGTTCGCATGACTCGCCGGCTCCCAGATTAACCAGCCCCAATATATAACATCCAGAAAAATTTCATTCCTCCATCCTTAATCGTTTTCTTTTATAGTTAATTCCACCCGAGATGCTCAATAGATGTCCTCTTGAAACCGCTTGAAAACTTTTCAAGATCAATTTATGGTATAGGCATGAGAATATCAAAAGTGAAAATGAACCAAAATTAATTTCGGTGGAAGAGGAAGACGCATTTTCCTCTTTGCTGACGTCATTGTTTATGTTTTGTCGCATTAACACAAGAGTTTGGTGATCGAAGGCATACAAGTTGACTTCAAAAGGTAAAAGAACATGTTGAACTTAGTTAAATTCCGATTTTCAGCCTTTTGGCTTTAATAACGAGCGAGTTATTAGCCGCCATCAAAAAAACTTTAAAATTTTGAATTTTTGAAAGCGTCATTACTCAGAGATCATCTGGTAAATTGCGCTCAGAGTTTCAGAGATACCTTATTATGCAATAGACTTTCAATATTCAGTAATGATATTTTGAGTGATAGATTAGACAACGATGGGCTTATGATTCCCCTTTATATCGACTGTTGGAAGAAAAAAAAAATGGTGCAACATTCACCACACGTGAGCAATAAACCGTTTCGGCTCGTACATTTTGTTTTCCCAATACAGATCATGTGATAATACTCAGGAGGCTTGGTCCTTTGTTTTGTTCATTAAAAAGAGTGCATGCAGGCATATTCATGCTTTCATGCCCTCATTTTAATGAACAAAACAAAAGACCAAACCTCCTGAGTGTTATCACATGATCTGTATTGGGAAAACAAAATGTACAAGCCGAAAAGGTCTATTGATTTGCAACACACGCCCTGGGCCGCACTTCATACCACAGTAATTACAGAGCAACCGCTTTCAAACAGAACCAGAAGTCCAATCGTTAAAACGATAGAGATAGGCCCTCTATTTACAATGTCATCTAAAGTCGTCCCTATTGGACTATTTCGAACCGTCGTTATGAGAGTGACCGTATGAATTGTATGGACAAAAAAACTGTCAGAAAAGAGAATCATTTGAACGAGAAACAGCCTTTTCAGCTATAGTTTGAAGCCAGAATGGGTTTTGAACTCAGGATCTCCGGATCCATCGAATCGCCGGGTCACGATGCTTCACTACAGTACCCGACTAAACAAAATAGTCGAACGAAATGAATGAATTGATTTGATTGGCTGGCTTTATGGATCGTCGTTACTTTTTCATGCCGAAGTAAAGCGGACGCGTGTTAAAACCTGATAAGTTCGGGGACAATCGGAAAGCGATCACAACACTGTAGGGCACTGGGCCAAGTGTTTTGTTGATTGTGTGAAGAAAAGTGATTGACATCAGGAAATTGTGAAATCGTATATCATAATAATTCGTATCGAAGAGTATTTTAACTTTTGTCTTCCTGTGATCGCGAGAGCAACCTTTGCCTGAGAATAAATATATTTCTTAAAACCAGTGACCTTGATTGGATACTGTGCCCCGCAACCGGAGAATCCAGCAAACGTGGCGACCATGCCAGGACATCTGCGAGTATAAACCTTTAAGTCCTCAATTTATCACCGCGCCGAATTCCGAAAGCCTAACGCCTCGAATCGTCGATCACAGCTATGGAAGAGCTCGAGTCCACCCTTCAAACGAAGCTAAAGCAGGTTGAAAGAACCGCCGGGAAAACTGACGACGTACTCAAAGCCCAAAAGCAATTTGCCATATCCAGACTGGTTAGAAACCTAAGGGCAATTCTGACAGATGTCGACAAAACACGGAGAGAAGTTGAAGCTCTCAAGATAGCTGCGAAGCTAGAAGATGACGAAATTAACCAGTGGAATGAAGAGAACCAGATGGAAGAATTAGAGGAATGGCTTGAAAGAAGAAGACAAGAGCACCAGATTGAAGAACAAGAGAAAACAATGCAATTCGAGATCAAATTGCGAGAGACAAGGCTCAAACTACAGGAAGAACACGAGCTAAAACATCAACATAAAAGCACCCCAACCGAACAAGCACAAACTTCCGAAATTAGTTATCACCAAATTTAATGGGTCCTTTACAGATTGGCCACGATTTTGGGGTCAGTTCTCTGAAGCAATCGATAAATGCAGCGTGCCGCCAGTAACAAAGTTCACTTATCTGCGTGAACTATTGGATGACAGAGTCAGGAAAACAATAGAGGCTTTACCACACTGACCAGAAGGCTACAACAGAGCGAAAGCGATTTTAAAGGAGCGATTCGGAAAGGAAAGCGGAATTTTCAAGGCCTACGTAAAGGAAATCATTGACGTGCCTCACTCAATCAGCTCGATGACGTTAATGGAATGGTGTCTTTGACACTTGAGAAATTGCCGATGATAAGAGGAGACCTTGTTCGAAATGACCCGGAGTGGGAACAATGGGATTTCAAGAAACTCACAAATGCTCTGCGACTATGGACACGCCGAAATTCTGTTGACAACTTCAAGTCAGAACCGGAAACGGTTAAGAAACGAGAGAAACCCAACCGCGCGTTCCAGACACAACAGTGGAAGAGTCAATATATACGCAGATGAGTTTATTGTCACGCCAACAGCCACAGGCCATCTGAATGCTCCTCTGTTCCTTCAGCTGAAGAACGAAAGAGATTCCTGATGACTGGGAAGTCATGTTTCAACTGCACAGGCCCTCACAAGTCTTCAGAATGTCGAAGCGTTACAAACTGCCAAAATTGCGGGAAACGCCACCACACCTCAATCGGCGAGAGGCTGCCAATAAGTCACAATCCAGACAGAGTGTTGACTGCACTTGACCCAGTGAACAAGAAAGTCATTTACCCCATTATTCTTGTTGAAATCGACGGCATTAAAACGCACGCCCTGCTTGATACGGGAGCCGGAAGTTCCCAAGCATCGGCGAAACTGATCGACGCGCTTAAAAAACAGCCGAAAAGAAACGGTCACTAAAAGAATCGATATGTTGCTCGGATCATCGACAACCCACCTGGAAATTTACACAGCAACCCTTGGATAAGTAAACGGCCAATTCAACATGAACCTTGAGGTAACAAAGGTTCACAAGGCTGAGCTCTCTAGAAGGCGCTAACCCAAATTACGCAACACTGGTGGACAAGTATAGTCATCTGAAAGGAGTAAAAATTGAAGACAAGGGCAGCAGGGCACAATTCCGATCCACTTAATCTTAGGCGCAAGCGAGTATGCTACCATAAAGACAGCAACGCCACCGAGAGTTGGAAAACCTGGGGAACTGGGGAACCCGTTACAGAAAAAACTCTACTCGGATGGACGGTAATGTCACCAGGAAGAGAAGATGTTGGCAGTCCACATCATCAGACTATGAACAACTTTGCACCCTCGACGTTCTTGGCCTGTCCGACGTACATGTCGACGATCAACAGATGGTCTACGAGGAATTTAAAGAGCAACTCGAGAGAAATCCAGCTGGTTGGTACGAAACCAAGCTACCGTGGAAGACAAATCAACCAGACCTGCCAACAAACGAAGCCGGAAGGATTAGAAGGTTAGAGCAGTTGATTCGCAAGCTACACCGAGACGGACAGTACGAAGAATACGACAACATACTCCAAGAACAACTCCAGCAAGGAATTATTGAGCCTGTACCAGACGTCGTTTGTGGAAAAGAGTTCGACATCCCATACAAGGGAGTCAATAGAGTGGATGCAGAAAGTACCAAACTCAGAATCGTTTATGATACCTCCGCAAGAGAAAAGAGCGACCAGCCATCCTTAAACAACTGCCTGAACCCAGGGCCCCCGCTGCAAAACCGTCTCTGGGATATCCTAGTGCGATCCAGGTTCTACCCGGTGCTCTTATAGTTGATCTCAAAAAGGCCTTCCTTCAGATTCGAATAAAGGAAGAGGGGAAAGACGCCCTACGCTTCCACTGGAAACCTCCTAACAGTAACGAAATCTTGATCTTCCGTTTTCCGCGGGCTCTCTTTGGAATGACCTGCTCACCCTTTCTTCTCGGAGGAGTAATTAACCAGCACCTGGCCACATGGAAGTGGCAACATCCGGAGTTCATCAAGGAAGTTCGCGGCAATCTTTATGTTGACGATTTGTTCACAGGAGGAGAGACAATCAAGGCCGCTGCATCTAAGAAAATCATTGTCACTAAGTATTTGGCGACGCAACCTTCGAAATTCACAAATGGCACTCAAACGCACCTGAGTTAGAGGGGCCTCCCAACTCTCAATGCAATCAGCAAGATTTAACTTTCGCAAAACAACAGCTTGGAGGAGGCAAACCTTCACAAAGAAAGTTCCTAAGTCTACCCTGGGATAGAGATGCTGACAACTTCAGTGTGACACTGAAAACCACGCCTTTGGAGATGCTAGCATTAATGGAGTCTGCGCGGCAGTGTATGCAGTTGTCCACCAGAGAGAGAATGTTACCCAGCAACTCGCATGCGCAAAGTCCCGACTGGCGACAAAAAGTCTGACAATACCCAGATAGGAGCTCATCGTAGGCCACATGTCCGCCAACTCACAGCTAATTAACATCTAGCTGTGGTGCTGTGCTCCGACATAAAAAAAAACATGGACTGTATAGCGGCAGCCAGAAGCGCCTTTGTATGCTTTCAGCCCGATGTCGTGAGCCGCGCCCTTCGCAATTCAGTCCTCGACTGCAAGTAAGGGTGATTAGCACTAGCAATATTTATTTATTATTATTTATTATTATTATTATTAAACGTAGTCACTAACGTTCAAGCCGCCCTAAGCATCCACCCAAGTACGATCCACTGTTGGCTTGACTCAACTTTTGCCTTTTATTGGATCAAGGGCCAAGGGGAGTACAAACAGTTTGTCACAAACAGGGTGGACAAGATTCAACAACACAAACAAGTTACATGGCATCACGTTCCAAGCGAGGAAAACCCAGCTGATATTGGCAGCAGAGGGAGAAATGCTGAAAACGATATTCTGTGGAAACAAGGTCCAACTTGGCTGTCCGACCCATCAATTTGGCCGCCTGATGTAATTACACATCCAACACCTGAAGTAATGGCCGAAGCTAAGATGAAACGTGGTCAGTCAATCAACCCATGATGCCTTTGACAACCTACTTGACAGACATCCATTACCAAGAGCCTTGCGCATCGGCGCATGGATCCAGCGATTTCTGAAAACCTGCAATTCGAGAAGAGAATTCAGAACAACCGGACCAATTAGCACTGAAGAGATTGAGTCACAGAACCTATGATGGGTGAAGTGAGCCCAGCATTCAGCTCTACGGAAGCCTAATTTTCAAACTCACCAAGTTCAACTGGACCTTCAACTTAACAGTCAGCAAGTCTACGAATCCCGCGGACGAATCGTAGGCGAGTATCCGGTCTACCTGCCAGATGATCATCCCTTTATTGCCAAGCTTGTCTTCCAGGCGCTCCTCTGCACAATACACGGAGGGGTTGGGCTAAAAATGGCAAAGGTGCGCGAGAACTTCTGGGTGCCAAGACTACGTCGTCTTGTAAAGAAGCTTAGAGGGAGCTGTAATGGTTGCAAGAAATTCCAAACCAAGGCATACCAAGCGCCTCCGCCAGGCAGTTTAGCTATAACCAGAACGCAAGGTACTATACCCTTCCAAGTAGTAGGAGTGGACTTCGCAGGACCAATGCGACTCCAGCAGAGTCCAAAGAAGGAGGGCAAGGCATATCTGGTACTGTATGCTTGCAGCTTGACCAGAGCAGTTCATCTTGACTTGTTGTCGTCCTTACAAACATCAGATTTCTTAGCAAACCTCAAACGGTTCATAGCTCGAAGGGGAAGACCAGAAATCATATACTCCGACAATGGATCTACCTTCAAAGCTGCTACGAAATGGTTACAGAAGGTGCATATAGATGAGGAGTGCCATGCGTTCCTTGCTGAAAACTCCATCAAGTGGAAGTTCAATCTGAGTCGCGCCCCATGGTGGGGTGGGGAGACCAGTTTGAACGTTTGATTGGCCTCTTCAAGAACGCATTCTACAAATCAATCGGCAACGGGACGCTGCGTTTCCCAGAGTTAGAAGAAGTCGTGTCGGATGTAGAAGTCGCTCTAAACAACCGGCCCTTGAATTATCTTGAAGAGGACGTTCAGCTACCTGTTTTAACTCCATACTCTATGTTGCATATCAACCCGAGTCATCTCCCGGAATTGCAGTCACACCATGTTCCTGATAAAGACCCGCGCAAGAGAGCCAGATACTTGTCTGTTTGCAAGGACATGGTGTCGAATCGATGGACCCGAGAGTACGTAAAACGATCGAGAGGCGATAAAACATCACAGCCCAACATTGGTGATGTTGTGACCATTCAAGACGAGACCAAGAGCAGGAATCATTGGAAACTGGGGATTGTAACCGCTCTAATTAAGGGGAGAGACGGCGTTGTTAGAGTTGCGAAAGTCCGAACAAGCAAGGGAAGTCTGGAGCATCCAATTCACCAACTCTACCCTTCGGAGCTTACGAGTGTCACAAAGCCCAATTATGTACTGAATCCAGAAGCTCCCGTGTTTAACACGAGACCGAGGAGGGACGCAGCTGTTGCAGCCGCAGCACACATTCAAGAAATCGTTAAGCAATCATAAAATTGCATAGCAAAATATTATTGTTTATTCTTTGAGTAGCAGGACATTGCATGACTAGTGATAGCATCAGCCGTGCCCCATATCGTTTGGGACACTAAAAATTGATCTTCATTTAGTTTAGTTTCAGCCCGGTCAAAGAATGTAACATGTACCTCCTTTCAGAAGCGTACATGGGGGAGAGTGTCGGGAACTGGGCCTAGGGTTTTGTCGATTGTGTGACGAGAAGTGATTGACATCAGGAAATTGTGAAATCGTATATCATAATAATTCGTATCGAAGAGTACTTTAACTTTTGTCTACCTGTGATCGCGAGAGCTACCTTTGCCTGAGAATAAATATATTTCTTAAAACCACTGACCGCGTTTGGATACTGTCTCGCGCAACCGGAGAATCCAGCAAAACACGATCGAGGACAATCTTATTCTAACGATGAAACTGCAATCAAAAGGCTGTGTCGGGCTTTTCTGTCGTCCCATGATTCTCTCCGCACTGGGCATAGACAAACGCAAAATCCTAGGTTATTTTAAGAAATGTGCCTATATATAATTAACAGCGATAGGAATTGTTGGACAGAAATAGCATCATTTTTACATCTATAGTATGAGTTCCTGTTCTAACGATAGTTTCATTTGTTGTTGTTAACGCTGCACGGTTTAATTCGATTGCTTATTCAATTTTAGTCAGTTCATTGAAAAACGAAACTGTGCCTCTGAACGTACCTCATTTTGCTACCAGGATCTCTTCCTTTAGACGCTTTGCTCTCGTTTAAAGCGTGGTTCACACTGCGACATAAGCACAAACATAAGCATAAGCATAACGAGGTTCACACTTCTTGCATAAGCATCAGAGATAAAGTGATATACGCAAGCGCAGTGAGCTCCAGGAAAAAAACTCGCAGAAGAACGAGACGAGCCACGTTCCCAAATGGCGGACGACGGTCTTATGCTTCTGTTTGTATTGCACCCGTTTACACAGTTATTAACGTGACAATTAAGCCAAAGCAGAAGCATAAGCGTAAGAAAATGGAAACGATTCCTTTTTCTTATGTCACAATGTAAATAGGGAAAGAGGAAAGAGGGAAAGAGGCCCCAAACAACAATTTCATGAAAGCGGTCATTGATGGTCAGCTGTGTCAAGAGGCAACGACCTTTAACCCCACAATGTTAGTTGACGGCACTTCCTGAAAAAGACATAGATTACTTGGTTGGTGAGTCTGTACGATTTTTATCCACGAGTTGTGAAGGATCGCGTAAACGAACGAGTGAGTAATAAAAATCGTACAAACGAGCCAACCATGAAGTAATTTGTAGTAATAAGTACAAGAGATCATAAAGTTAACGAGGTAAGATCTTCTGAATTATTTTGTGGAGAAAACTAAGCAATAATTAAATCAAAAACTTTGAAAACCATGCACCAGTAGACCGCCATGTTTACAAATTTTACTCCCGCTGTCAGTGCACAGGCCACTCGTGCCAAAGTTCAACATAATATTAGCCAATCAAAAGGCTGATACGACAATTTTTCACTGGAGAAAAAATCGTCCGACCAATCAAAAGGCCGATACCACAATTTTTCACTAGTGAAAACATGGTATGTCATTTTTATTTCATCACGGAAGTGTACGTAAATCTCTATACTTATGTAATAAGAAATGATATGTTAATCTTAATTTCTAGGAAATGACGTATACGGTAACTATACCTTATTTTCTCAGAAAAACCTAAGTACCTTCCTGCATTTTAATTCCAGCTAAAACCAAAGGAAGCGTGCGATGAAACAGCAGAGGTAAGCAATTCATACAGAAAGGAAGCCGCTAAAATCACGGATTCAAAGCAACCGAGTGAAATGGCGGATATCAAACACGAACTCAAGAATGTTATCTTCAACAGAAGACTTGCAAAAGGTTTGGACCATCTGGAGATTCCAACAACACCAGCTAACAAACCAACAGTAGAGAAGGTATGCTAGTTTAGATTAAAAAAATTAAGAGTAATGCGATTCTCTTAAGTGATAAGCTGTCGAGTCACTTTCTTTTTCAGTGTATACATAGTAAGCCTTGAGACAGACTTTCATTTTTAATTAGTTGATATAAAATCGCTGTATTCAGTGTTGAAAAGAGGGAAAAACAGTATGATTATGTCACGACAACTCTTGTTCGTACACCCTAAGACACGGCTTTGCAATGATCTCAGATGGAATGATTACAATAACAGTAGTATGAGGGCGATAGCGGATAGTTCATCGTGAAATGTATGTCAACTTCTCCTTCACTGCATACAATTCAAGGTATGATACAAGAATATATTATTCACCCGTAAATCATGAGAAGACATTGCATAAGTAGTTTATCACATGCCTCTCCTGGGACAACGTCGATGATAAATTTAAAACAACAGAATTTTTAAGACAACCTTTTTTCATGATGTCGGTGGAAGATATTAAAAATGAAAATTCACGGTGTAGTGTTTTTGGATTAAAAAATAAATAAATAAATAAATAAGTGAGACGTTTTAATTAATCATACTGGGAACTCCAAAGAACATTTATTCCCGCGAACACTAACAACCCGTGATAGGGCAAATGATGTGCTACAGGTTTCTATTTGCGGGTGCTTTTACCATTGCGCCATCCCTGCGCATGCTCAGTGAAGTGCCAGCTTTTTCTCTGTATCTATTTCTGAGGTCTTTCCAAGCATTCGTGTTATAAGAAAGACATTGCTAAGACCGTTTATCACGACTCCGAAATCGTTTCGGTCCTGTTAAACCACTTCAAAACCTACGATCCGTTCAAGGTGGCCTTTTCTCTAAAAACGTTTTTAGGATAATACTAGAAACATAAACGTAAATATTGTGCCTTAAACCCATTGACCTCTGGGGTTCTCCATTGACGAGTGAAATCATCTGGCGTTAGACAGAGTAAAATATTAAGTATGTCCGGTTTAGGAGTGAATGGGTTAGTGTTAGGGTTAGATCCTGCGCTATCTTTCCAGTCGTTGTAGTCAACCTCCTACCCAGGGTCCCTCTGCTTTGTACCGGAAACGAGACAATCAACCAGGATTTCTCTTTTAAATAGTTAACAAAGGAAGAAGAGGAAAAACGACAACAGAGAAGAGAGAGGAATAAAGTTGCTGCCCAAAAGTGCCGAGAAAAGAAAAGGATCAAAATGGAGCATCTAAGTCAGGTAAAAGAAAAAGAAGAATTTGCGGCTTTGGACTCAACATTTTCTTACAGCCACACAACAGAATAACACTGGGTTACTAAAACTTTTGTCTTTATTTAGGAGGCTGACAATATGATAGAAGAAAATGAAGAACTGGCCAAGGACATTCGCAGTCTTCAATTGGAGAAGGAGACATTGATAAGCAGGCTACGCTGTCACCGCTGTGTTATGTCTGCGAGTGACAGTCTCACTGCAACAAGGAAGGGGCAGTGATTCGGATTAGAAACCTCTGACATCTGATGACTCAAGAACAGGCCAGCTGCACGGTCCACGCAACGGAAACGTATTCATACCAAATTTTAGTGCTTACTCGAAGCCCGATTCAGTTTCTTTTAGAAAGTCACATTGTTTATCCAATGCAGTAAGATCCGTGGGATTTTCCTAGTTAACCTTTCTCTAAAATACTAAGCACAGTTCACGGTGTCGCAGTCAATGTAATCGACACCAATCGATTTCTTTCTAATTGTAGCGTCTCAATCATGCCTTTGGGCTACCGATGGTCCGAGAATTGGACGTCATATTGATTCTATCAAGGAAAGAAGACTGTGGCCCTTAACGACTGGCAATATCTTTATTGTTCAGGACATCTTTAAAGATTCTTCTCTTCCCGTAAGACGAGTGTTCTTCATGTAGTGCGCTATCAAAGGACTATTCGCTCGGCAAACAAGAATTACAGAAACAGAAAGCAGAAATCTATATTCTCTTTACTACAAACGAAACCAAACACCCCAAAATAGAGATCGTATTATATTTATTTAGTGTCGTCCAAAAGCAGAGGGGTCATGAAATGACATGTAAGCAGAAAAATGTTACACAATATACAAAGTCAGCAGAACCAAGTTGTGTGTTTTATATCGACGGTAATCACATTGTTTTAGAGGTGCAGTTTTAAGGGGTAAGAGGGATTTTGGCCTTGGTTGCGCTTCAATTCATGTTTATTCACAGTTTGAATCAAACTGATGCATCCAGATGACACTGAAAACCGGATTGACCACAATCGAATCTACCGTAACCGGCCTCTTATGGACCGAACATTTGTGTCCTCTAGCATGAAATTGCAAACGGAGCCGTGCGGAAATGTCCAGAGTACCTCAACTACAGAAGGTGTCTGCAAGTGGAGATTCGTTTATGCACCACTTTCAATTCAAAGTCGTCTTCTCGTTAGACAAAGAGAGCACAAGGAAATCTGTTGCTCTGGAAGAAAGTTCTTCTTCCTTTGAGGTCCATGTAAACAACCATTAGTGTATTGTTTCCTTGATGGATGGGCCAGTGGGTGGTAGAAGTAATTAACTTGGCAAAGCAGACGCTCGAGCGATTTGTTCATAACCAGACTTCAGCAGGAAATGAAACTGTGTGTTTTCCAACAGTCCAGCGCTTCTAAGTTCCTCTGCTTCAAACAAAGACTCCAGTGATGGTAAAAATTCTTGCAATTCCATGCCTAGGAAATGACAAAGAGAAAAATAAACAATGGAGCTTTTTTGCCGACTGCACAGGATCATGAAACAATGTATTGCCGATCTTTGGCAGAATTTCTCAGATAATATATCAAGTTATTAAATTTTCGTTCTCACAGATCGTATTCTCTAGCTTTTTATTGGCTAATTTATGTCACGTGGGGCAATATCACGCAATAAACCCCGTTTGCGTCGAGATTTGACCTGCGAAATTCTCTAGCGATTATTTCCGTTAAAAAGAAAAAAAGCCAGCGGAACAAAAAGGAAGCAGTTTTCATTTTACATGGAAGAAAATTAAATTCGTTTTCTAGAGTCTAGGGATAGTGACATTAAAAAGCTGGTTGCAAATGCTGTTCCGGAGAGTAAGAGAAAGCCAACAAAATATGCTGTCAACGTCTTTGAAGGTGAAGAAAGTTATGAGCAGACTTTAGAGATTTAATACTACTCGAACATAAACTGAGTCATTATAGAGTAGATAATTCAATACCCTGTTTAATAACTAAAAAAATAAACCAACCGTTCGATGGGGAGAAAAATTTCAGCCGTACTTGAAAAGACTATCTCTAAAAGGACGAACGGGGAAAGGTGGGATGGGGATGGGGACTGGGAATGAGGACTGGACACTGACAACACTCCGCTGTCATCCAGACTTTGCACATTCTTTCATGGTTGAAATTTCTTTTTCAACAAGCTAAAAAGCGTCGTGTTTTTGAGTTTCGACTCGCAGTGAAAATCAAAATGATTTGATTTTTTTTTCTTGAGACCGACATACTTTTGAACAGGGCATCGAAAAAATGCGAAGCATCGCCATCAGATCAACAATGGCTTTTTACGAGCCGTTTTTTTGCGCGATATGAAAATTGATGGGCGGGGTTATAAAATAAATAAACCTTCTGGCTTGCTGGTATGCTAGCTGATAATGTCCTTCGCTGAGAATATGTCCTCAAATTTTCATATTTGCCCTCGAAGCTTCGCTTCTCGGCCAAATATTAATTTTTCGGACAGTCTCTCCGCCGCGGACATTATCAGTCGATATACCAGCCGCCCGAAGGGGTTTATTAACCAAATATACCGTGTGACCTAAAGTGGAAACTTATCGCGACTGTGATTGGCTTTAAATTTCAAGTGTCCAAGCGTTCAGAATTTGATGAAAATTTAATAAAACACCTTTATAACTTATTTCTAGTAAGTTTAAAATCGTACCTTGATTGTAGGCCAGTTCAACTGTTCTAAAGAAAATAGTATTTCCTGCTGTTATCAGAGGATCCTTAGCAGGAAGTGATGACCAACTGCAAATAATATCAAGACATCCTCGATTGGATTTACCAGCTTGATTGCGTGGGGGTGGGGTGGGTAAGTGCGAAGTGGAACGTCAAACCCTCCATTAACATTAATAGTTGATATGATAGTAGAAAAAAAAAAGTTACATGGCATCACGTTCCAAGCGAGGAAAACACAGCTGATATTGGCAGCAGAGGGAGAAATGCTGAAAACGATATTCTGTGGAAACAAGGTCCAACTTGGCTGTCCGACCCATCAATTTGGCCGCCTGATGTAATTACACATCCAACACCTGAAGTAATGGCCGAAGCTAAGATGAAACGAGAGCTCTTCGCGGTCAGTCATTCAACCATGATGCCTTTGACAACCTACTTGACAGACATCCATTACCAAGAGCCTTGCGCATCGGCGCATGGATCCAGCGATTTCTGAAGAACTGCAAGTCGAGAAGAGAATTCAGAACAACCGGACCAATTAGCACTGAAGAGATTGAGTCACAGAACCTATGATGGGTGAAGCGAGCCCAGCATTCACCTCTACAGAAGCCTAATTTTCAAACTCACCAAGTTCAACTGAACCTTCAACTTAACAGTCAGCAAGTCTAGCAACAAGTCAGCAATCGTAGGCGAGTATCCGGTCTACCTGCCAGATGATCATCCATTTACTGCCAAGCTTGTCTTCCAGGCGCTCTTCTGCACAATACACGGAGGGGTTGGGCTAAAAATGGCAAAGGTGCGCGAGAACGTCTGGGTGCCAAGACTACGTCGTCTTGTAAAGAAGCTTAGAGGGAGCTGTAACGGTTGCAAGAAATTCCAAGCCAAGGCATACCAAGCGCCTCCGCCAGGCAGTTTACCTATAACCAGAACGCAAGGTACTATACCCTTCCAAGTAGTGGAAGTGGACTTCGCAGGACCAATCCGACTCCAGCAGAGTCCAAAGAAGGGGGGTAAGGCATATCTGGTACTGTATGCATGCAGCTTGGCCAGAGC
>BLFO01000620.1:61-20719 GCA_014634245.1 Montipora cactus | reverse complement strand
GGTAAATATCTTTTTCAGTCTGTTATCGAGATTCCCATACAAATCCTTATAATTGTTTACCTTCCGACTCTGGGCCGCCTGTGGTGAAATTAACCGTGGAATTCACTAGTTAGGCAGCGAAGAAAATGACATAATTAAGCAATTTCCGGGAAAACCAAAAGGCGGACAGTTCCAAAGCCTTTTATTTTCACTAATCTTACAGCCAATAAGAATAAACAAGCCGGGAGCTCCGCTTTTAGGCTTGGCTAAATCTATATATTATTTGGAGAATGAAAAATCCTTCTACAAAAAGCTACACTTGGAGCCAAAACTCGCCCATGATTCTTTGCCGCTTAGACTTCTGGCTTATTTCGAATAATTGACAGGATTTAGTTACAACAACAGATATCATCCCAGCCATCAAAACCGATCATGCAGCAGTTTCTATAGAGTTTAGTATTAGTGAAAAACATGTCAAAGGTCCAGGCCATTGGAAAATGAATTGTTCGCTTTTGGATGATGACGACTATGTTAGAGATGTAACAACAAAAATACCTATTTGGTTGATAGAAGGTCAAAAAGAATTGACAGACGACAGAAGCATCTGGGATTGGACTAAATGTAAAATCAGAGCTCATGCAATCCAACATTCGAAACGAAAAGCGATGGAAAGAAAAGAAAAAGAAGCGAATCTTCAAAAGAAATTTGCTAAAGCTATGCAATTATTTGATTTCGACCCCAGTGCCATCAATGTGAACGCTCTTAGTTCGGCGAAAGAGAAATTAGAACTTCTTTATGAAGAAAAACTTCAAGGTATCATTATTCGTGCGCGAGCGCGCTGGTGGGAATACGGCGAGATAAGTACAAAATGGCCGTTGGCAAAACCAGGATCGGATCGGATCGGACCGGACCGGACCGGACCGGATCGGATCGGATCGGATCGACAAAACCCGGACTGGTTCAATATCAAAATTCCTGCCAATAGACACATGAAATCCCTAGGTCATCAGTTAAGGTTACTTCCCACCTTCACGGGTGTCCTTCCGGAAAAAGTTCGTACTTGCGTTTCAATAAAGTCATAGCAAACTATACATCAGAAGAAAGCTTAATAAATGTGGACAGTTTTTGTATGCAAGGGCCAGCTGAACAAAGTACAAGTGCCGGATCTTGGGAGATCTGACCAGCAAATAATATTTAGACTAAAAACTAAATAATTATGCAAGGCTGGTTGTACGGCTGTGAGGATATATAGTTTTTGTTTGACCAATATTTCGTCGGGTACGGCCCAACTTCTTCAGGGAGTTATGTACGAGTTATGATTTAACTCCCTGAAGGAGTCAGGCCGTGCCTGACGAAAATTGGTCAAACAAACACTATATATCCTCACAGCCGTAAAACCAGCCTTGCATGCTTATTTTGTTTTTAGTCTTAATAAACGTAGTTTACGCCAACAGATATAGTGTAACCGAGTTTTCCTTTTATTGTCAGGAGCCGGTAAGACGTGAGACTGATAGTCCAGCTGTTATCGTCCAAAATTGTTCACTTTGATGATAAATGAATGAAATGAATGAATGAAACTTTGCCAGTTTACTATCATCCCTAAGACCATCATTTTGTGATATGGAGCCAGCTGAAATTCGCTAATGGTGATGAGTACTGCGCATGCCTTAAAAATCGTCAACATGGAAACGAGGCTGAAAATTAAACCCTCCAAAAATGCCATTTTTAAGGTAACTTTGCACATTTTATCTTCTTATGTTGATGAAGGGGTCATAATCTTTGTTCTAAAACTTAAAATGGTGTCACGTGACTTACTTGCTGGAAACTGCTATGATAATAAGTGGGATACCTGTGGCTACAGCTTCTAGTTAAATGTATTCAGTGTTTTTGCGTAGAAACTGATCGCTTATTTGTTACTTTTTGTTTCTGATTGTTTTCGGAGTACTAAAAAGTACAAAAACTACCAATCCTACTTTGGTTAATGTATTTTTTTTTTTAAACAATGCTGCATGGAACCGAGGCTGCAACGAGACAAGACAAACAACAGTAGAAGAGACCAATTCCCTGGCCCAGTTGAACTGAATTTTTATTTGACAAGTACGGTAGTAGAAGATTTCAACAAATACATTGTACTCCCATTGAAAAACCTAATGCTCTGCTTTCATTAGGAAATGGGATATATAGACTAATAAAGACCGCTTTGAAAACCGTTAAATCTTTGCATTTTCTTTGCTCGGTTTGGTATTTAGAAAGGTTATCCTGATTGAGTAAGCACTCCAGTATGAACCCTTTTTGACAACAATTTATTGGTTACTGACCTATTTTCTCTGTTAAGTATTCTTGGTTTCTAAAGAGCAATCCTAGTTGCAGTTGCCCCCACAGTTGCACAGACCTGTACATGCCAAATTTGCCTTAACACACTTACAACGTCCTCTACACACCGTCTTACACCCGCAGTGGATGAGTTCATAACATGAATCTTTCGCTTGTTGGAGGGTTGTCCAGTGAGGCACCCAGACACTGTCTTCACGCTGCCAACCCCACTGAGAAGGGCATGGTATTACTGGCTCCTTAAGAAGGGTTTGCTGCCAGACAAAACCACCTTGAAACACTGCTCTCTTGGCATGGTTAACAAGTGCCGCTCTGGTGGGAGGAATGTTGTCGAGGCTTCTTGACTTTTTTGAAAACAGCTCTTGCCTTGCTTCGTTGATGTTTCTGAGGCTGCTTGTTCTGTCATAAAGAAGGATCGCAAATCTCTCAATTACTGCCATGTGCTCCTCACTGATATCTTCGGTTGACGCTGCCAGTGCTCTGAGAACTGGTGTCAGTTCAGGAAACACTTTCCACACTCCCCACGCTGTCTTTTTCCCTCGTCCACCGAAAAATGACACTGTATCGCATCCTGTTATGGCGTGGAACATTGGCAATGCTGATGATTTATCCTGACCTAACGACCTCGCAATGGTATGCGCAGGGAGGTTGTGTAGATGCTTCCCAGAACCGTAAGCAACCCACAGTTCATCAACTAGAACAGTGTTAACCACTGAAATGGCCAAGACAATCACGTCTGTATCATTGCTTCTGATCTTTATTCGCTTATGACCTGACAAGCTGGCATCTAATACATGAACCATAATGCGAGTGTCTGCCTCTTCATGGATGCAAGGTTGTAGTACAGGCAGTTCCATTCTGTTGGTTGTTGACAAGACACCGTCACCATGCGTGGTATAGATTTCTTTTCCATCGGGGATTGTCAAGGTAACCACCTAGAAACAACAATAGTTGCCAATAAATTCCTATCTATCCAGATGATTGTTATATTCACTGTTACTATCACCGAGACTGTAATTATATTGAAGCTTTTATTGAAGAGATTTTATTGTACATCATGTAGTCATTGTTCTTACCTTGTTTGCAAGAAACTTAAACAGCTCATCCTTGTTTTGGTCTACTCTCAGGAACCCTTTCCAATCAGACGGAATTCGAGTTGACGGAAACACTTTTCGTCGCTGACCAGAGCCTCTCTTTTCCCGCGCAGATCGCTTCAAGGAGTCCGAAACATACACGTCCCACACAAGATCAACTCTGATTACAGATTCTAGCTGTTTCATGACATAAGGTGCAAATACAGCATCAAAGTACTCTTCGAAGGTAAGCGCTGTTTTTGGTGGCAACATCTGAACGATAACAGCGCCATCTAAAATGACTGCATCCACCTTTGGACTCTCTGTGTTTGTTGTCGAGGGATTGGGCAAGCACTTTACCAGATCTGCTTTTTGTCCTCCTCTGAGACTGCCCATTTGGGATAGGGATGGAGGCCATGGCTGGTTCTCATACTTGAAGAACTCTTCCAGATTGCCATCTCGACTTTGACATGCTATGTACAACCTCGAAAAAAGCGCACAGTCCTCCTTCAAAATTTCTACTTTGGCTTTGTCTTTTGAAAGGATCTTCTT
Source organism: Montipora cactus (assembly GCA_014634245.1). Taxonomy (NCBI): domain Eukaryota; kingdom Metazoa; phylum Cnidaria; class Anthozoa; order Scleractinia; family Acroporidae; genus Montipora; species Montipora cactus. The sequence goes on along the minus strand of BLFO01000620.1, from coordinate 16,784 downwards.
GCCTTGAGTGCTGAATGTAGGTAGGTTATTTTTCTTCAGAGGATCTGTAATAAGTTTGCTTCTGTCAACGAATCGTTCTTTGACAAAGGTGTTGAACTGTTCCTCTCCAATCTTTGACACAGTCTGAACAGAGCTAACAACAGCTGCATCCATGACATCCTTCGTGTGGATTGCAATTAACTCAAGACCTTCATCTGTGAACGGGTTGCCCATTTCTTCATAAGACGAAATAAGACTTTTTACATCTTTAGCAAATGCACTCTGGAAGCCATGTTTCTGTTCGTGGTGGTGATGATCTTCAGCGGAAGATATGTTGCCTTCAAACTCTTCTACCATTCGTGCTAATTCAGGGCCTGCGACCATCCATCTCCTCAAAGCTGCGGGGTTTTCTGTGAGTCCCACGGCACCTCCTTCTCCTTTGACCCCAGCATTAACCTGTTCATGAGCATGATCCAGCGCTATAGAAGAAAAGCACCTCTTTGTCTTGTGAACTACGAAAGAGCCTTTGCAGAATTGTGCGTGAACATGTGGATGTTTGCCTGGAAGTTCGCACATGTCTCGGTAATGTACAGAGAGCCATCTGGCGTAGTTGGGATGATCCAGTGCAAAGAACCATGGTAAAATCTGTTTAATGGCATTGACATACATGGAAAAGTTGGCTTCTCTGAAAGCTCTCACAAGCTTAAGACAACAGAGCTGCAAATCTAGTACACCAGCCCAGTACAAAAACTGTGGGGACTTTCTTTGTGAATCTTCCTTCCATTCTTGAAATGACTTTACTTGCTGATTGTCATCAACTTTGGCGAGATATTCCTCATATCCCTTACTCATCAGTAGGTTAAGACTGGCTGCGGTCACTTGATGTGCCCGCCGTGTTCGAGTTAGATGACTTGCTGCGAGGAATGAATCAGCCACGCCTTGTGTCGCCACTCCTGCATTGCAAAGAGCCTCTGCCCAGCCGCTACAGTTTAACCACTTGCCCAGCATTTTGAAGGCTGCCATTTCTATATGGAGTACACCAAGCATGATGACGTATTGATCTTCATTGTAAATTTCACCCAGTGTCCACTGAATTTGCTTGGCCAAGGCAAACAGTGGTTGGTCTATAGCAATTACTGGAATTTGGGAGGGGTTGATATGCTGCACAGCAGACTTGATCACTTTCATGGAATGAGCTATCATGGCCAATGAATGAGCATTTTCAAAAAACATCGGTAGGAGAGAAATGATGGCAGGCTCATGACTTGGCAGAGAGGATTTTGAGGCACAATATGCTGCCCACGATATAAAATCGCTTTTGTTAAGTTCTTCCTTTGAGAGAAGTTCCTTAGCATTATCTAGCCAGTCTATTTCACGATCAGATTCGCTGTTGGATGAAGCTTGATGTTGAGATATAAGCTGCCCAGTGGTCTCTGGGACACGAAGCTGCCCTGAGGGTAGGGCCACGGGTGGTACTTCACTGTAACTTGATGGCAATTGGGCTATCTTCTTAGAGGTGGAACGTTTTGTTGGGTCAAAGACATCAGTGGCTCTATCGTTTCCCCTCTCCTCAGTAGTCGGGTGCAGTACGGTGCAGTACCGTGGAATGAATCATGGGCGCTGATTGAACTAGGGTTGTGGTCTATATTGTCAACCGCTGCGGTAGTGAATAGTCCCTCTCTGAGTTTAGACGGGCATACGACTCCTTCCCTCTCATACCGTTCTATAACGCTGTTAGTGATTTCAGTAGATATAGATAGCAGCCTGTCATACGAGATGCATATTCCCAGCTTGTAAAATGTTTCTATAAGAGACTTGTCCCTCGTGGTTCCATGAATTTTCAATGCTGCATAGATGGGTAGCGGGCATTCTCTTGCTCTGATGTGATGTGTGCTACCTGTAGAATCAGGACGATCACGAACTCGCGATACACTGTTGAATACCACTAGCTGGCCTACTGTCAGACACGCTTGACTGTCGGCGGGGTCTATCTTGGTTGTCGGGCCTTTGATAATCATGCTTATCAACGTTTTCAGGGATGCTGGAATAGCATTTCCCTGGCATTCTGGCTCAAATGTGCCATTAAATGAGTTCTTTATCTGTAGAATATCTCTTCTTACAATATGTGCTGCTTTTGCAAGGTGCTGAGCCTCTGAATCTTTGTCTTTTGCTTCCTTTAACACATCACCGATTTCATGTTTTAAGGCCAACAGTACTTCTCTTCCTTGCGTAGGAGCTGTAAGGTCAGGAAAAGCTGCCAGTACTCTATCCTTCAATCTAGTAGCATTAATTTTCCCTGGCTCAATTCCAAGTTCTTGCAATTTGGAGGAGAAAAATCTCACCAGATCTGATAGCTTTAGCACCGTAATATTTTCAATTTCCAGACTTTCGTCGACATAGGCGATGAGTTCTGCAAAGGCAAGTTCATCTAATTCGACTTGCGATTTCACAGTATGCTTTGTAGTTGGTGAATTCGACTGTCTTGCTCGATTATACAGGCCAACTAAGCACTTTGCATGGTACCTTGCCTCAATTGCTATCAAATCTCCAGCAGATAGCTTAGCTATAAGCTTGCTATCATTCAACAGAGAGGCACATTCCCTGACTTTTTGATGTACTTCAAGGGTGGAAGCAGCATGAAGATTTAGCTGACTATCAACTGTATCGCAAAAAAAACAGTGGCTCTCTCCATGGAATCTTGGAACATTAGATCGTCTGGCTTTCACAGGACTGGAAATGCATTCTCCGATTCCCATTTCATCTTTACCATTCTTTTCTACTTTTGATATCTCAGCCAGTTTTCTTTTTTTCGCACGCTCTAACTTTGTATTACTGAAAAGATCCCTACATGACTTGTGCCATGACGCCTTTTTATCTAGAAACGTCTGTTCGATTCCATTTCCCGCGTCTAGCAATTTGACATCTAATGCTGCAGGCTCTATACCGAGGTTTTGAAATTCCTTAAGATTATTGACAAACGAAGTGTAGCCGGCACCAGCATCTTTTCTCTTCGAGTTGGCAGGACATTGCAGATCTTCTTTTGTACTCTTTTGGCAAATAATGCATTGATGCCAATCCATGATTTAATAAATAGCTGAAATAAGATTCGCCGCATTATTTTAGTTAACAATAATGACTTGCCCAGTTTTATCTTCATATTTGAAGTTTCGACTGTTTCGATATCACAGCTCTTTCATGATCGATAATCATTGAACGGAAACGTATTGGTTCAAAATGTCTACCTGGAGTTTCTTCATCATCTATAAGATAACACCTTGTATCAAACAAAAATAAAAGTTTGTTCTATAAAATTAAAAAAAGGAAAAATCCTTACCTGCAATGACTGTAAGTTCACATGGAGGCTGCCATCTTGAAAACCGTGAGAAGCATAGGTTCTAGTCCCCAGTAATGTGAGTTTAAAGCAATCCATTGAGAAGTTTTTTTTTAAGAAAAAGCACATAATGTTCATTTTTTCAGTTTTCTTTTTACATCACATTATAACTTGTCCTTGTTTAAACTTCCTAGCAAAACACAGTATGTTTTGCATGCTTTGATCCCGCCTCCTTTTCAAGTAATTTGTTTTTACGAACATATTATTGCCCCGCAGAGCGTTTTGTTTTTACCTTGGCTTTTTTTTTTACTGAAAGCAACCAGAGTAATGACTAATCTACAATACTAACTCAAAAATCACATGGAAACCCAAACCTGCTTGTATATACAAACTGTATCCACAGGCATCCTACTCAGTCCCATGTAAGTTTCCAGTAAGTAGGTCACGTGACACCATTTTAAGTTTTACAACATGTGTTATGACCCCCTCGTCAGTATAAAAAGTTAAATTGTATCAAGTGACCTTAAAAATGGCAATTTCGAAGGGTTTCACCTCCAGCCTCGTTTCCATGTTGGTAATTTTAACACCTGCGCAGTACTCAGCCCCATTAACGAATTTTCGCTGGTTCCATATCAAAAAATGTTGGTCTTAGGGATAGTAATAATCTGGCAAAGTTTCATTCTTTTATCATCAAAGTGAACAATTCAGCATATTTTTGGACGATAACAGCTGGACTAAATTGAGAGTTTGGGGTTACTTTCGAAAAGGTAAAACAATGACCTGCAAGTACGAGTGACCCGTCAAACTGAAAGTGACCTTTGTTTTAGACCCAACTCAATCTCGGTCATAAAATTCTGGGACACTTGATGCCACACATAAGTTCACCCCTTCCCCCCTTTTTGAAGTTGTAGGGAAAATAAAAACTATTGACTTTTCTCACGAATGCCCAAAGTCATAGCGCATCAACATTGAAAAGGGGGGAAGGGGTTGTATTTTGGGTTGGTGTCACCATCTTTTTGGCTGGGATTGTAGCTAGGCAACTAGATGTCATAGCGGACCGAAGTAGGGATTAACGTGCAGTTAATTTCATAACTTACAGTTTAAGTTATGAAAACGAATTTCAGCCATTCCGCCCGTACTTTCGGATCAGATGGAAATTGATGCATCTTTATACCCGGCGTGTAACTTGTGTTTTTGCAGCTTACATTGTTTGGCACTCCAGCCACACAAAATCGGCCACCTCCTCGAACTGGCTTATCCCCACTCGCAGCCATGTTGTGAGGTTTGCAAACAACTTGACGTCACACACAAGGGTCACATGACGGAGGTTTTGGCCGCGTGCTGCCGTGACAAATTTTTTGGCCAAAATAGCGCAAATTTTTAGCAAGAAAATGGCTTTTTTTTTCCGCCGAGTTCAAACGCGCGAACCGTTATTTATACTCTTTGAACTACCAGAAAATGAGATAAAAAATTTCGTGTCATATACACTTTAATAGCACTTAAAAGAAAAATGTAATACCATCAAGGCCAGGCGAAACAATCAAGCATTACTTTCAACATCTTGTGTCTTTCAACTTTTCAGTGAAATGGTTTTCCGACATGTGTGACTAGGTCAAACATTTTCATTTATTTAAATGCTCGGCTCCTTTAACAGCCAACATTACAAAATTTCGGTGAGTAGCAAACGTAACAGTTGTGTTGACGTATTGATTTTTAGAATTTCAGCGGTTATGAGCAAAAAGCGTAATGCGGGCTCACTTCGTCAAATGTTTCCCTCTTTCGTTTACGGTGTGTTGATCGACCATGATGCCGGACGACAAATACAGTTCATCGTAGCCGCCAAGCCGGCTTTAACTGGCTTAACAATACAGCCCATGTATCTCTCTAAGGCATCGTTTTGACGTCGGTAGACTTAACAGTAGCAACGAGAATGATGCCGTGAAAGGTGTAATGATTATAAGATTGTTTTGATCATTGGAAAGCCATGCCATTTTGCAAAATTTTATGCAAATATATCTTTCAACGCGAAGAAAACAGTTTTCGAAGTGACTTGTACTGAATATTTACTACTTTTAATTCCGAAAAACGCCAAAAACTTTAACTCAATCTTAACTCAACCTTAACTCAAACTTAACTCAAACTCAACTCAAACTCAACTCAAACTCAACTCAACTCGTAACTCGATGAATAGCCGATCCCTATTGAAATACTTAGAAAACTAAAAAGTAGCAGAAAGCATTACATACAGGAACACTTCATTGTTCCATACAGCTGATAGAGGAACCCTTGATTTGTCTAAAAATGATAGTAGACCAGACTTCTCATGAGAAGCCTGCCTTTCTACTTTTACGCTGAAGTGTGTGATACGTTAAGACCATTTTCTAAAATAATATTCACACTTAATAAGAATACTTTTATAACGTTGATTATTGCTAGATATAAGTATTACTATGCAGCTTGACAAGCTTTACTTTCTTGTCCACCGTAAATCAGTAAAAACATTCAAGGATTATATGGCAGTTTCCCTAAATACCGGTCAAACAACTATTCTTGAATTTTTGAGTTGAGCTTATAAAATCAGCAAGCGATGTTACCACAATGAAAGTCGAAATTTTAGTTGTAAAATGAGGCTGGTGGATTGTGTGAGGCCAAAGAAAAAAAAGAGGACAAAGCAAAGATGATTTCTCACTTTCTTCTTTGCTCAATCGAAACCTTAAAAGTATAAAGCTAATCTTTTTGGTATAAAAATAGAAGAAAATGCCTTTAAGGAATTACTGGTAAAACTTTTATCTAGCTACGATTTCTCATTTTTATGAGTTGGTTTGTGGCCTGCTCAGCCCACATCTGTCACAGAGAGACATGGTTTCCTCTAGAAATTACCCACGAAAGTTTTACGTTCTTAATGAAAATCGGCAATAGAGGTACCTGTTTTCCGAAAGCGAAGAAGCCCGTGACTTGGTCTCTGGCATAAATCTGTTAACAAGGTTTTCTCAATACCAACATCGCTCGACTTCTTTAGTGTAATTTTAGTAGAGAGCAATGGCAAGAGGATATGACGTCAGAGAGCTGGACCTATCCCGGTGAAAATAACTGAAAAAACTATTAATGGTTCTCTGTCATAATGTCTGGTTATTTCAAGGACAAGGCCCCATTGGTCAGTAGGAGTAAACGAGGACTGCGCAGTCACATGAACAACAGGAAAAAAAATAACCTCTGCAGAATGCACTCCGTCTAAAAATATATTTCAGTTATTACCAGAAAAAATTCATTCTCTTCTCCGGTACAAATCTTGAAGCTGTAATTCCTTTCTTAAGAGAGAACACGCAAATAAACACAAGCTCGGAAGCTTGAGAATTGACTGAGGCAATGCGGATACGATCTTCCAGCGGTCTTCAATCACCTTTTGTCACGTGTTCCGAAACGACCGAAATTGTTTATCTTATGCTTGTCACTGCTGAAGCCTCCGAAAGCTCATGAGCTTGCTTATATTTGCGTGTTTTTCTAAGAAGGTAATTGCGTTCGACGATGGTGAGCGCAGTTCATAATCCTGGGTGTCCTGTGGTTCAAGGTGACCTTATTTGAATTCTTTCGTAGACCGTCTGCATTTTCTGCGCCATTTTGAATGATCTCATACAGCAGATGCGCAAAGACTATTGCGCACTTCGTGGTTTTCATAGTGGTGTGGTGAAGTTAAGGAAAGCGTGACAATTAGTTAACGTGACCTGTCGAACTATAAGTTGATAAGCAGATCAGTTACTCGCCTGATACGAATTGGAAGTACTCTTGCTTAACAAACGTGCAAATATGCTGTTTACGTTTTGCCTACACAGCCAACTTATTACATCGTGGGAACTAGTCCTTTCCTCTACTAGGATTTCATATAGGGTTCTTAATGCCTATTTTAGTTCCTCAGGATTCACGGATGTATCTATATGTAAGCAGTAATTAAGGCATTACGCACACGTTCGACTGATTAGGATGTTTAGACGGAAGGAAACATCATATACTCCCTCAAATATTCCAGAACCCAAATTTCGTCCCCACGAACACATTTCATAATAAATGATTACTCGCAGTTACAGTCTCTAAATTTCAGAAACTCAACATTAGCTCTCTTGCCTCACGTACTCTTGGAAATGAATATTTATCTTTGAAGAATCAATCATTGCTGAACTATATAACATTATCTTTAACCCTGCTTGTATACACCTGATGGTAAACATGTGAAGCACGAAGATTGCACACCTGGACTTGTAACTTCGACAAACTAAATAATAGTGTTTTCAAAAAAAAGATTATCGTCATAGCGTCATCAACCAATGTCAAACGATTACTGAATGCTCTTATCAATCTTTCAAAGCAATGCAAATGAATTGCAATTCAAATGTTCGACGATTTTCAAAATTAAAACAAAAGAAACGCACCGTGATTAACATAATTATGAAGGAAACGAACAGAAATCGTCATAAATTTAAAATTAAAACGATGTATAATTTTTCCGAAGGCCAAACTACAAACGAAAACGCAAAAACTTTGAAATCTATATGATCTTAAAGTTGACTAGCGTAAACATAAAAGTAAAAATAACTTTGTACAGAAAATACTAACAGAAGAAAGATTTTAAAAGGGAAATATATGCGTAACTGTGTGCAACAAACTCCTAATGAAAAAACAAGACTGATTACCTATTTTTTTATCGTGTAAGTAAGTGCTCTTGTTTTTGTTCCTGTTTTATTTATTTATTCATTTATTTATTTATTTGTTTATTTATCTCTTTACTTAGGTATTTATCTTGATCATTCTCTTGTTTCTTTGTTTGTTGTACCAGTTTTAGTGGTCTCAGTCAAGCCTTTGAGGGTTTTGCAATTTTTCTTGTTTCAAATCATGATTCTGAAACGAAATTGTCAAAAGCGTACTACTTGCTTGAGCGGGGCAACAGCGGCGATCAGTTCAATGGCTAGCTTGAAGGCAGAGACCCTATTTTCGCATTTAATTCACGTAACATGACGGCAATAGGAGAAAGATTTTGACAATACACGCCATGCCTGTCCGTGTCGTATATTAAATAACCGAAATATTCTTCAGAGGTGACGTATGATCTTCCACTGGTCCCTACTAAACCACTTCCTTTTTTCAAGCCATGGTTGTAAAGGCTTTGACTCACTTGCTGCAGTTTTCCCTGGCACGTAACCTTTACATCTATACATTGTTCCTCAAGACGTTTTATAATCCCTTCAGTAATCTGCATATAGTTGTCTGGTTCAATTTGGTCACGCTTTCCATGTCCTTTTAATTGCTGTAAAGTTAATCGCCGTGCCTCATAGATGCATGTCGATATTAGCGATTTTATTTCGTACTTTTGAGCGTAGACCAACATACCCAACACGTCGTTCTCTGTCCTGTTTTTGACCATAGAAACCATGAGATTAACACACTTTTGAGCAATTGAATCTATTTGATATTCATGAGCAAGCTCAAACAGGAAGTAGCAATTTCTTTGGGTGATTAACTTCTCTTCCAGGGTTACATACAGGATCTGCAGCACTTCCTCAAATTCGCTTGCTTTTTTCTCGGGAAGAGGGATTTCACCGTTATCTTTCTCTTTGAATTCCGCCCTGAGCATCCTCTCAAAGACAGGAGACCAAAAAGCAAGAGTGCTTCGATGAACGTGGAATCTTTGATCTTCAACAACAAGAACAACATCACTGAACTTCCATGGCTCTGAGAAATGTGAAGGGTAACTTGTAACCGCCATTTTGTGTAGTTAGAGGCTTAAAGGACTGTTTAATGTCATCGAAATAACTGGAGTATTGGCATAGCTCCTTGGTGGGCTCAATGTGGACGTTGGTTGAAGTAACAAATACAAGATTATGCAACGAAAATTCAACCACGTGACATCACGTGATAAGTCAAGCGGAAAAAGTGATAGTGGGAGCAGGATTTCTTTGGCCGTGTGAGGTTGTAACGGTTTTTTTTTTTTTTTGAGCGCGTTCGTTGCGTATAAGGCCCGTTTTAAATGTCGCATGTCACATGCGCCGAATTTAATGCAACCGCGACAAATCTATTGTTTCGCTCATGCATTAGATTCAGCACATGTGAAATGCGACGTTTAAAATGGGCCTATGGACATCTAATTTAAGTGCCCCTGTGGCCAAAAAATTCAATTGTTATTTTTCTTTGGATTTCCAAACTATATTAACTAAACACTAAACGACCAATCTTTTAAGCCTTGATTTCACAGACACCTGTTTATTTTAACTAGAATTTTCCTATTTAATGGTCCGCCATTACTAACTTTAAGTTCTTGAGAGAGCTGGATTGAGGAGAAATGACGTCAAAGGCTCACTAGTTTAAGAATGCAAAGAGTATTAATATGAGGCACGGGAGCTTTGGGCTTGTAGACCTTTAAATTCGCGATTTGCAAATATGATAAGCTGCATTCACACCCTGAGATTGTAAGCTAGTGAGCCTTTGACGTCACTCTTCCCTGGATGCAACCCTCTTGGGTCCAATCGGTCAGTTTTGAACTTGAGAACTGGCGGACCGTGAAATCCAAAATTTACACTCAAAGTAAACGGTCCTAGGATAAAAATCAAAGGTCAAATTTTTTCCAGTCAGGTGTTAACACACTTTCAAATCTGAAGAAAAAAAGGAAGTGATTTTTTTTATCACAGGGGCACTTTAATACGGTGGCCTACATCTGCCACGGCAAAACTTACTTTCTCACGGCAAAACTTACTTTTCCACGACAAAACTTACTTTTCCACGGCAAAACTTACTTTCTCACCGCAAAACTTACTTTTCCACGGCAAAACTTACTTTTCTACGGCAAAACTTACTTTTCCACGGCAAAACTTACTTTCTCACGGCAAAACTTACTTTCTCACGGCAAAACTTACTTTTATACACGGCAAAACTTACTTTTCTACGGGTCCGGAATCCGGAATGGGGAATCCGGAATAAGAACTTGAACCAAAGTCACTTAAAATGATCCTGCGTCGTGCAAATGTTTACTTTCATCTCGTTGAGTAATTTGTCACATGCTGACTCCTTTTGGGAGGGGATTCATGTCGTAACATCGGAAGAGAATCCAACTGTCTGGGCTTTTCTTTTTCGTGATGGTGGGGTGATAATGTTTTGACATAACAGCAGTTGTCTTCGGGCGCTCGATTTTCTTGATTACACTCGTTTGTTGATCTCTTAAGGGTTCGTTCGATTGACCCTATTACGGTATAAAAATAGGTGCAGTGATGATTTGAAATAGTATGTTTGGTGTAGTTTTTACTAGTAAGCAACTAGAGGATGTTGAAGATATGTTTAAAATTTCATTTCAGTAAGTTTTTCGTTTCCATGTGAATCTCTGTAAAAGCGAAGGATTTCAGAATTCAAATCTGTGTATTCCTATTCCGAAATAAGGCCGATCGAACGCATCCTTGCATACGTACAATACTTATGGAAAAGCATTTTACCGCACGGAAATAAAAAAAATTCTTATTAGATCCCTCTTTCTAAAAACATACAGGAAAATAGGTAATATCTAAAACAATTTTCAGCTTATTTCAAATCAAAACAATTTCTTCCCAAGTACTTATAGCGGTTACCATTCACACGTGCCCCTCAACGACTTCTTGTTTCATTTTTCATTTTTTGGTTGGACGTCAGTCAATCAATTTAGTTTCGAAAAATGAAAACAAATCGTTAAGGGCGTGTGACTGATAACCGCTGTAAGCTCAGATAACTCTTGGGAGATTCAGCCTGAATAGACTCATCTTTCCCTGTTGTAAAGTGTGACTATTTTACCTTAAAAAATGACGAATCACACGCATATACGAGTGCAGCAAGAGAGAGTCTAGTTGGACTCACGGTCAACACATCGGAATGGAAAATGATCTGCCTTAACACAAATACACTGGGTCTGTTATCGATCTTCCAGGCGCTTGGTTGCTGATCAGGATGGTCGGCTCAGCATCGGTCCCCGGCATTGCCAGTACCTCAGTCTTTATGATGATGGTAAAGCCAAAGTCCTGACAGCCAGTCGCGAAGCGGTCTATGATCGCTTGTTGTCCGCTCTCTGTGTGACTGACAAAGGCAGCGTCGTCGGCAAAGGGCATCTCTCTTAACAGCACTGTCTTCACTCTTGTCTTAGCGCGGAGACGAGTCAAGTTCAGTAGCTTTTGGTCGTGGCGTGTACGGTGGAGAAGGCCTCCCTCACTGCAGAACTGGAAGGCGTGTTGGAGGATGAGAGAAAAGAAAATACCAAACAGGGTGGGTGCCCACACGCAGCCTTGTTTATCTCCACTGCGAATTTTGAACGGGCGAGATCAAGAGTCCTGTTGGCGAAACTGATATTATAACTAAAAACATACATACACACAATTAAACGAGATGCTTTATCAACTTTATTTATCGTCGACTTTAGGAGTACCTTACTAAATGAATCGTTGAGCTTATTGCTTTCCGTGGTAATTTTAGCCTTTCTACCACTTTCACTGTATTCCGGATTCCGGATTCCGTTTCCAGATTCCCTTTCCGAATTCCATATTTTAGGCAAAAAGTAAGTTTGCCGTGGAAAAGTAAGTTTTGCCGTGGAAAAGTAAGTTTTGCCGTGAGAAAGTAAGTTTTGCCGTGGAAAAGTAAGTTTTGCCGTGGCAGATGTGGGCCACCGTACTTTAAGGTATTGGCTTAACTATACCTTTTGTAATTTTGATGCACATACAAGTCCTGTTTCCTCACTTTTACCTTATAACGCGTAATGATTGCATAAAATTTCAAAACTTTATTTCATAAATCAGTTTGTAACTGGGAAATGACTAAAAGTCTTTTATTCGTAATCTAGGAAGACTTCCACTACAAAGCACAATGTGAAAACTTATTTTGCACTTAGGTCTATTTTCTTGTTCCTAGTCAAATACTAGCTGATATAGGTGACCTAAACTGTGAAAAATCTTTGGAATGAAACAGTAAAAGTCTTTGATCTGTTCATGATGACTTCCACCAAGAACAATGTGAACAATACAATATTAATAGAGCGCTAATTCCCAATAGTCCAAAAGCCGCTTTACATTAAAAATAAACTAACTGTAAAAAACTAGATTAATAACGGCTACACAACGGCATTATAAGAAACTTTAAAAAGCAAAGTCTTCAACTTGGATTTAAAAGAAGAAAGGGAACAACAAGATCTGAGTTCCAATGGAAGGGTATTCCAAACAGAAGGAGCGGCCATCGTAAAGGACCGGTCACCATAGGTCTTAAGATTAAATATAGGTTTAAAAAGCAACAATTTGTTCGAAGATCGTAAGGTTCTACTAGGTGTATAAGGCTTTATGAGCTCAGTGATATAGTCAGGTGCAGAACCATGAAAAGCCTTGAATGTAATAACAGCAACTTTAAAAGTGATCCTCTGTTCAATAGGGAGCGAATGAAGCTGGATAAGGAAAGGAGTGACATGTTCATATCTACTGCTAAGATGAATGAACCTTGCAGCACTATTAAGGACACTCTGCACACGTTGTAAAATACATTTTGACTGAACATAAAGCAGCGAATTCCAATAGTCGATCCTTGACGTAACAAAGTCATGAATTAGAACTTTGTATGTATCATAAAGAAAGAAACTTGCGAATCTTCAAATATTTTGTAGATGAAAGAAAGAAGACTTGGATACAGCTGTGACATGCGGAAGCATTGACAGAGAATTGTTGAAAATAACCCCAATTTTCTTAGCAGTAGTTGAACAGTCAACAGTTTCAGAAGCAATGACAAGGTTGTTCAAACCAGAACGTGAGCAATAGTTTCAGTTCGTTTGTTAGAATCCACAAGTCAATATCCCTAACGCAGTCTTCAATAGTAGATTTCCAAATCGACAACTCCTCAGCAGATGACGTTTCAAAGGAAAATATAACTGCGTATCATCCACATAAAAAAATATGACAGACCATAAGATCTTGCAATGTCACCCAATGGGGATGTATACAATGAATATAGCAAAGGACCCACCACGGAACCTTGACTGATTAGGATGTGAACTCTAAACTTACAAAGTTCAACGATGTTTTTATTGCCACCTTGGATGCCCATGCTCCAATTAAGTGGCAAGCCTATAAAGAAGCTCAGAGATTAGTCAAGGTCATTCTCAAAAACGTAGAGAAATACTATATCCGTGGTGAGGTTCAATCACATAAAGACAACCCTAGATCTCTGTGGAACATAGTTAACAACTGCATTCCATCCAGAAAAAAGAATTCCCGGGTTAGAGTAAAGACCGTTCTAACAATTGATTTTTATTCCGTTGATTTTGGGAAGATGCAGTGGGTAGGATCAGCAGCATTAGCTGCTTCGTGGAATCGTCCTTGTACAATAAAAAAAAGAAAGTTATATTTTTTTTCAACGGTTTTTTCGTGTTCAAAGTGAATGTATGGGAATTTTGCCGATTTTAAACAATTATAAATCCTTTATGGCCTGACGGGTGTGGATAGCAAGAACACCTCTCAGAAAGCACTTCTGTTCAGAGTATGTTTGTGAAGTATGGCGATCAGAATCAAGCTATATCGAATGTAAACAAAATTTGTAAATTTCATAGAACCCTTGCAATTCTGCAAATTCTCGCCAAATTTGAAGCGACGTGAGGAGATTTCTAATATCCAATACGCTACACAACATCCAATATCCAATACGCTACCGTACATGTCGGTCTCCCATGCAGATACTTATGAGGGCTCATCTCCGCCAATATCCTACCTCAAATTCTGCTATGAAGATCTCGTTCATTTTATTGAATCACTTTAATAGAATTTAGGACACCAGAGCCGAAATTAAGCCAACGGAATTTGGAACAGAAATTAGAGCAACAGAATGGACATTGGAGCAACTCAACAGCAATTGGAACAACAGAACGGAAATTGGAGCAACAGATTGACGATGCTCCAATTTCTGTTCTAAAAAATAACGAACCGAGAGGAGACTGGTTAGGAACCAGTTGTACATTATAATTTAGGAAGATGATTCGACTATCTTTCGCGTGCTAAAGGAAATATATTCCATCTCGGCGAGAAGGTGAAGGACGAGATTCGTTATCCCCAGCCAAACTGTTATTTCGGTAACATACACTGGAGATGACGTAAGTCGGTTGAAGAAAATTCTATAAAACTATAGCTTACGTTTGTTGGCTGATGGTAACAGAATATTCGCCTTAACGAAAAATTCGTTGACAGAGCTACAATGTTTATTTAGTTTCCTCTGTCTACGACTGAAAGGACTCCAAAAATAAAGTCATTGTTCCATTACCACGCACTAATGACCACTAAAAGTCACACTTAGTTGACCAATCACATCAACGACCACAGTGTTGATATTGTCTACCGACTTTACACAAATCAGTTGACTCTGAAGATGACTTCCACTCGGTTTGACGAAACGTCAGTCAATGTGATCCTAAACAGTCCTTACCATATAGGAATACACTCCACCAGGACGATCGTACCTCTCTTAATAAATCAAAAAAAGAGTCCCTCGCGCAATTCGAGCAATTTGTTAGATTTGTATTTCAAGGAGCGGCATTCTTTAATCATTATTTTCATGATTATCATTATAGTAACTTATATTACAGCAGATCCTACACCTGCTTGGAATATATGCAGTGTGCTAATCTGGTAACCTAAATTATGTACATCACTGATGAATTTATGCACAAGCGTTTTCAAGCAATGGACGGCAACCGGACGTTTGGTGTTCCTAACTTGACGTGGCGCTCAAAAATTTGTCCTGCACGCACAGTGACCATTTGTTAGAAACGTTGGTCAAAGTTACCTTCGTGACTATTCTATCCAATGTGGAAACTCTGATTAAAAGAACGGTTTTTGTAGTGGTGCGCTACACACAATGTCACCCGGTTGTAAGAGTAAGTGACTGTGTGATTGAGTGAGTGAAAGTCCATGGTGATAATAAGCCCGCAAGGCGTGCATAACTCACGCACATAAACAGGTCTCTTGGAAGCCTGCTTGAGTTTCAACAAAATGAGCTCCCAAATCGGCAAGAATTTGTGACGCTGATGAATAATAAAGCAGCTGCTATTTCCAAAACGATGGAATTACCTGGTGATAAATAACCCCGTCTAGGAGAGTAAATTTTTAACTTTGCAGAAACAAGGGTCAACCTCTAGAGTTGGGGATATTGTGATCTTTGTTTTGAATTCGCACATTTCTTGTCAATCTTTAAAACACTCAAAAGAAAAAAAAAACAAAATACCGAAAACAAAAACCCGCTGTCTTGCCATTGTTTTGACATAGATGCAGCCTTTGCTTCGCGAGTAAACATGCAAGATAACTTGATCACGGCGCCCATAGAATTCGATGTCACTTTCGATTTTGCGATTTACTTGTGCATCCAAAAGTACAATAGCAAAAATACCCCAAACTGTTTTTCGCTGATGGTAACTTTTTACATTCTCGGTTTAAAATTTAAGTTGTTTTCATGTCGCAAATTTTGTTGCTAATGACAAAATATTTTATTCTCGATCGACACTTTCTGCTCTTCCTAAAAACTGTGTATCAATATTTATTTACTTTTGCAACAATATTTGTTTTGCATAAAGCAGGCTAACAAAATCTGTACCTTCATTTTTGAGCGGTAAAATAGAACTTTCGGTCCTATGTTTCTGACGGCAAGTCGTAACCCCGCCGGACATGGATTAACTTTAGTGAACTTTTGTCATAGAAAGCTGTCAGACACTCAGAGTGCAATCTCAAACTTGTGGTGAAAAAGATGTCGTACGGGAACTTGAGAATGATCAACAGGTCAGCCTCGAAGCCAATGTTTCTCGATTGCCTTTTATTTTCTTCAATCTTTCTGGGGTTTAGTATATTATTAGTAACCACATGTCTTCTTAGGGACTATTTACCTGAGACATCTACCATGGCACTATAGTGATATACGGTACCGAAACAATATCGTGTACTATTAGATTTACATATTACGCAAAGACAACTTGAATATCCTGTAAGAGAAACGCAGCTCAGTTTACAATTATTCAGCGCTATGTTATTGCACTACCACACGTACACAATGCGTGCCTATTTCTGACTTTACGACTAGTCTGTTTACCATCTAAGATACAAGGCGACAATACTACGCATTAGCTTGAGCGATCTGAAACTCAAGTCCACAATAACCTGACGTTGGCCTCCACAGGCGTCCATCATTTAAGGGTTCATTATACGTTTCTCATTACTCATTCATACCAGGATACGAAATCCCACAATGACAAAATACTGAGAAGGGCAAGATGGCCTCTGGGAGAGAATTGTGCACTTAATTATTGTGCACTTTATTAATTTTGACGAGTTATTATTTTTTTTTTACTTTTAAAATCATTATAATAATGAAAGTCAAACTAGGCTACACCAAGATGGCTTT
>BLFO01000618.1:5000-11582 GCA_014634245.1 Montipora cactus | reverse complement strand
AAGAAATATTAATTTTGTGAGTTTGGCAGATCCTTCTCACAACTTGATAATTAATAATAAAAATTATATTTACTTAAATTTATCAACTTGTTAGAGCAGTTTTCCATTAAGTGTCATAAAACAAATAATTTCTAACCAAAGAAATTATTTCGACCAATCAAAGCAAGTGCAAACGAACAGTGCAATGAACCAATCCAAATTCGTAGCAATTCCATTCCATGTAACTTGTTCAAAGCACAAGAATATTGCACATGCAAGTATAGTGATTGGCTTTCATGGTTTTCCTTTTCATTGGTTGATAAACTGGCACAAGATCTTTAAGCCAATCACCAAGCATAGCAATATTATTATTGCAATCTCATTTAATTACTTTCGATAGTCATTTGAAAACTGCTCTTAGACTAATAATAATAATAAAACCAGATTTTCCTTGTTTCACTCCCCACAAATTCAGAAGATTTAGATTTAGATTATCCTCAGGTCACCATAATTATAATACAACTGTTATTAATATACATGTAGGACAAAAAAGAGTGACATTTTGGCAGTATATAACAACAAACTCTAATTTAAAAACAAACATAGTCAATAAAGAGCCACATATCAAACAAAAATGAAGAGTGGTATTACCTTAGATTCTCCTATTCTGTTTCCATCTTGATCAGTTACTGGGATTCCTCTCATAAGTTCCCTATGTTTTACAAAATTATTTACCATTGCATGTACTTTCCTCAACGGATAGTATAACAGGTACTGCTATAATATTATTATAATAGGCCATGATCAATATATATTCAATATTCAGGCAGCGCTATGAGGCTTTAAGGTTAAATTTGAATATTATTTTGTTTAGAAATCTCCCTTGAGACTTGTGAGACAAAAAACCGAACTGAGCCGTGAAATTTGACCATAAAGCCTTATAGCCATGCCTTAATATTGATATATCGAACATGGCCTATGTAACAATACCACATAGTGCTAAAGCACAAATGAGAAAAACAATAGAGACAATTTTCATGGATTTCAGGAAAACATTAACATACGTTTGTCTCATAAGAGGAATATTGACACAATTTGCAGCAGCAACAGCAGCAAATGGAACAAATCTACCAATCAGTGGTGGCGTTGACTGTTAAATGGAAGGCAAAAATTTACACATGAAAGAGATCAATACATTCAGCAACCAAACAGGCAAATTAAAAAGATGTTTGTAAAGTCATTATTATTTTTACTCTGTCTAACACCAGACTTTACTTGTCAATGGGGAACCCCTGGGTGTCAATGGGTTAATCACTCACTGTCCATTAAATGGCTTAGGGTTATAAAATGATTAGGAGATACGAGACAGGAAATCTATAAGTCAATTCATGCAACTGCAAATACTGTAGTCCTGACCATGATACTGCATGGTTAGGTGTGATATTCCAGTACAATAATTGTAAATACGCTAGTCACATGCGCGAAAAGCTTGTGAAGGCTAATAAAATAATGCTTGCACATAATAAGAACTCTTCGGCAAGAGGGGTACAATCAGGAGGAGTTGGATTATCTGTTTCATTCAATTGTTATGTCTAAATTTTTTGTATGGTTTATCGGTGTACGGAGCCTCCTCTTCTGATCTTAACAATGTACAGAATTTTTTAGATTGGTGCTATAAACGCAGGTATATATTGATGAAATTGAATACGAGGGAGTTGCATGAAAGATTGGATTGCCGTATTCTTAGAAAGGCCATGAGAACAAATTCGCCCCTTGTGAAGATTTTACCAGAAAGGAAATTCACCAATTACGCGCTAAGAAAACCTTCTATCATCCTACAGTGACAACAGAGCGCTTCAAATCGTCCTATGTGAATAGACTTATTTTTGGATATGATATTGATTCCTTGATGTAATTAGATGTGTGCAATGGTTTGTGCGAAAAAGTTAAAATTCTATTCAATTTGTTTTGCAAACAGTAGGAAAACGGCAAGACGGACCCCATCCAACTGCATGACTAATATTGACATGTGAATGGTGTAGGTATCCAATTTGGAGTAATGTTCTAATTGCATACCTGTAACTGGACACCCACATGATTGGGCGCCAATTACGTGACAAATAGGTGCACACAGAACCAATCAGATTTGAGATTTTTGTTATAGATACAATTACATTTGTATGTTTACCATTCAGTTAACCCTTCATTTTCCTCCCAAGAGTGGCACTTCTATATTTTACTCTGTCTAATGCCAGGCAATTTTACTTGTCAGTGGGGGCTACTTCAGCAGTGATAGGGTTAGGAAATGTAAAATGTATTACTTACCTTTGTCAACTGGTTTAGTCCCAAAGCTACAGCCACAGCTCCTGTAGTGGCACATGCATAACCTGCCATTAGTTGTCTAGAAACGAGAATAAACATTACACATACGTGAGAAAACTTTAGTTAGCTTTTGGGCTCTTTCTTCATGAAGAGCTGGATAGATGGTGAGAAACATGAAAAATACAAAATATACAATGAATGCAGTTTGTAATAATGCTTTTAATAACTCCACGGCAACAACAGTGACAGTGAAAATGCCATCGCTTTCTAACAAGTGTTTTTTGCTCCCTGCTCTTTAATCTCGGTAACTTAATCTAAACATTACATCATCACAAGGTTGAGAAAGAGGTTTTTCTCCAGATACTGGTTTTCCCCTCTCCTTAATAATCAACCTACAATTTTATGTGTGTTGATTTGGTAATGATAATAATAATGCTAATGCCACTTTATTTTCACACAATAATATTTAAAGCTGAATAGCTTGTGGGGTCGTGCACAAATGAATCAAATCAAATTCATATACATGAGCTGTATATACAAATCAGATGTTGGTTTTGAAAGGGGAAAAACCAAAGAACGCGGAGAAAAACCTCTGGGAGCAAAGTAGAGAACCAACAAACTGAGCCCACGTATGACGATGGACATGGGAAATGATCCCGGGCCACACTGGTGGGAGGCGAGTGCTCTCATCACTGCGCCATCCCTGCTCCTGCAATTAGTGCCCTGACAGCACTAATTAAAATACAATTGACACATAAATAAGGTTCATTACCATTATAATCAACAAATTGATGTCAGTTTTTTATGCGTCTGTCCTGTTATTGATCGTGAATTTCGTCATAACATTGTCAAAGTAGCTGTGGATTTACGAGGCGATAGCAAAACATGAGAAGAACACGAGACAAAAATGCTGATGCAAGCAATATCACGTCATCCTCACATAAATTACAAATTTATGTGTCTGTCTGCTTATTGACAAAAAAAATTTTACCACTGAGCGCACGAGAATTTTGCAGTCATTGTAAAATTTATTATTATCCTGGATTCGTACCACAGCATTGAAGGTAATGGAGTTTTTGTGTTTTTTGAAACTCAGCCAAGCAGCAGCAGCAGTATATTTAGCAGTAGGAGACCACAGTAACTATAGAAGTGCAGCACAAGCAGTAGAAGTAAAAGTAAGCAGTGGCAGCGGCAGTAGTATAGTAGTAGTAATAGCAGTAGCAGTAGTAATAGGTACCGCAATAGAATTTACTGTAGTAGTTAGTAGTAGTTACTGCAATAGTAGTACTGTACATGAAGTACCGTAGAAGTAGTCCTCTCTCATCAATAATAATATTTACTGTTGAGCAGCTTACAAATGTATATGTGTTACAACTGGGCTGTGGTGCTGTACTATGTGCTCCATGATCATACATGGGTTATAGTTATAGTGACTACCAGAGGTAATTTAAACAGTCATGCTTTTGGCCCACTTTTGTACAATTTTTGCACCCTTAGAAATAATTATTCAGCTCCTAAAGATGGCAAAAAAGGGTAACCAGCAAGGCAGTTAATGCTTATTTGTTTACAAAAGTATCTGATATTTGCTTACAGTGCAGATGGAGTGAAAGAAATGAGAAATCTTCATTTTGATTCTCCCAAAAAAAACCCTTACACAATAAGATACAAATTATAACAAAAAACATACTTGTTTGTGATAAGGGAATCACCACTTCTGTTTGTATAATTCACTACCGCATTAAATGATTGATTGATCCACTGCCAAAAAAGAACAGCAGATGAACTCCTGGAAGAGAGAAGAGTAACAAATATCTTAAAAGCATAATTGACTGTCATACCTCTGGGAATGTTGCTGTACTAGCCTTCATGTTCATCTTTTCTTGCACCTGTCACTTGATTTCGACTGCTTCATAACTGGGATCTGGCAAAGTTTATTTCACGCAATTTGCCTTGCCAATGGCGATGGTTACATGTACATGTATCATATCAGTAATTTCTGTTTGTAAACAGTAACTACCCGGCTTGTGCCTTATTTGTGGTAATTGCTTGCAATTGGATATTTTGAAAACATTGATACTTCAACGATGCTCTTTTGAATCATCACCAACTTATAGCAAAACTGCATCAAATGATAATCATACAACATACGGTATTAAACATCAATCTTGTCCCTCATAAACAAAACTGGTAAGTCTTCCCACTGTTGCAGCACTTGAATTACAGTTCTGAGAACATAAAACTGTTTCTGTCATTGATCACACTAATGGAGGTGAGATTTTATGAAAATTATACCTACTTATAAAATGTCATCATAAAGCCACAGATTGACATGTTCATTGGCACTTGCGCAGACATTCTTCCAACAATGAACATCTTTTCACCTGTATCAGGGTGGAATGCTGATTCATAAATCTTTTTTGCACGCCAAACCTGTTCATCTGTAGTACCTGGAGGCTCTTTCATCTGTCTGTTTGTAGCACAAACTATACGAAGTTAGTATTAAGCTTCATTAGGTACCACACTTTCTAAGATTTTGATGATATTTAAAGTTAATGAGCTACATAAAACCAACAACTGATTGGCTCAGTAGGTTGAGCACCAGAATACTGTGCAGGAGGTTGCGGGGACAAAACTCTAGCCAGACCGACACTCAGGGTCTTTAAATAACTGAGGAGAAAGTGCTGCCTTTGTAACATTACATCAGTAAATCGTTAGACTCTCTAGTCATATCAGATAAGTACGATAAACTGGAGGCCATATCTAGATCTCACAACCCTTCAATGTTCTAACTCTGTTGGACGAGAAAGAACCAACACACTCTTTGTAAAGAGTAGGACATGGAGTTCCTGTTGTTGTAGTCTGTGCTCTGTGGCATGTCATAGTTGGGAGGGTAAATGCTCTGAGATATACTACTATAGTTACTGTAGCTACATGAAAGTCACACTAAAATCCAAGGATACCGGTAAATAAAGATATGATCATGATGATGAGGCTTACAAGTTTTCACTTTGACAGGAGGGGAAAGATAATCGAATGCATGCAGGGGCTAGTCTGAAATTTCAGCCGTCTCCTCCATAACCCTAGGGGGCATGGGAACCCTCTCTATGCCTCTTAAGGTCAGGAAGGAGATGGCTGAAATTTCAGACTAATGCAGGCGCTTTCACATTAAGTTTTTATGGACAGTAATGATCATCTTCTCCCAATTTCCCTAATTCTCAGTCTTTACTGAAACAGAGCTTAAAGCAATAATCACACATACATACAGTAAATTACACAAATTTAAGAACTGTTTTATTAGGAATTACGTATACTGTGCCACCTGCTTTTGTTCGAATTCATCCAAGCATCATCTAGATTGCAACAGTCATAGATGAGAAGAAACTTTTAAATATTTTTTTACGCGGGGAAAAAATGATTATTATAAACATCTTCCAAACAAGAATATATCAGGGTCATGTAAAATAATTATTCAGACAAATTGTTCTTAGGAGGTTGCACAAATTTTCACAGAGCTCAGTATGGAAGTGCAGGGTTCATTTTAAAACAAACCATTCACAAAGTGTTTCATAGTTAAACTTTTTATTCCCATCTCATCTTCCCTATTGGGAGTGACCTTTGCGTAATAGTATATAATTAACCTCGTTTTCTTGGTCCGTACTGTAAGTTACAGATCCTCATTTTTTTCCCTTTGATTTATGGACTGTGTGCTTCGTGCTTGGGCCATAAATAAACAGGAAAAAACTTGGTCTGTAACTTACATTACGGCCAAGAACACGAGGTTAGTAGGAGGTATTAATATTGATAACATATGATGCAAAGATATAATCCAAACAAGTGAGCATATTACAAAACATGCTCATCTGAGCATTTTTCACAAAGAGTATAATGAGCCCAAGGTATTGAATATGACATGTCTTGGTCTCACGATTTGTTGAGCTAATTAAAAATTAACGAGAGCGATTTGCATGGACACAAACCAATTGTTCAGGTACAGACTTTTACATATGTTGCAGGTCATTTTGTTCCTTAGGTTAATTTGGAACAAAACTAGGTCATTTTGCTTCAACCTAGGTCAAGTTGTGTCAACCTAGGTTAAATTGGGGTATGTAAAGAACACAGGTCACAGGTTCAAAGTCACAGGTAATTGTTTTACCAATAAAAAAACAACCCTAACTATTTACAAAATTAATGCTAACATTAGGCCTAAAAACTTTTGTTTAGGCTTAACTAGGCCTAAGGTTAGCTTTAATGAATGTTCAGGATACTTTCTGTATTGGTAAA
>BLFO01000614.1:151464-161648 GCA_014634245.1 Montipora cactus | reverse complement strand
CAACAGGTCTTAAATTATGTTTTTGGGTCTTCGTTTTTGTCTCTTCGGTCTTCATTTTGTAGACAGCCCCTAATGGGCTTGATAATTTAGATGGTAGAGCGAGTGCAGTTACAGTGCAGTTGCGCGGTCATGAGTTTGAGTCCAGTTCAAACCGTTGCTTCATTAGGGACCAGGGAGTTTAAGAACCGAGGACGGCTACGGCGACTGAAGACACCACAAAGCAATAATACCATTGGGTTAAAGAGAAAAAATAATCGTGCTGCAAGCGAGGCACGCATTTTAGCGCATATTTTTGCGGTATTCTGCGTAACAACGACGTGGAATCATCAAATTTGAGGCTTTTACGACAACGTAATACCAATTGAAATCAGAGTGAAATGAGAGAATAGAAAGTTTCTATTCTCTTTTTTCACTCTGAAACCTCTCGTACCCAATTTATTTTTAGGATACTTCGCCCACAATTGTACGACGGGAACGAGATGGAATGATCGCGAAAGATTTCAAATAGTGCAAAGTTATATTTTCAAGTGACGTTTTGGCACACGTCGCCGTCTTAAATCATAAATTATTAGCGAGTTTAAGCAAAGACGACGGTAACGGCAACAAAAACATCACACTAAAATGTAGCTTAGCGCTATCGCAAGTATTTCGCAATTATTCCGTCTTGTTCTCGTTATGGAATACGGGCAAACTGTCCTGTAACTGGATGGGTACAAATGGTTTAGTAAAAATAGAAAATGAATGGTTCATTGTTATATGCTCACGTTGTCGTCAAAACCTAAAATTTGGTGATTTCACGTTGTTGTTTTGTGGGGTGCGGCAAAAATGGAAAAATGCACGGAAATTCGTGATACTCGTGCAGCACGATTATTTTTACTTTCTTAACCAATGATATTCTTGCTTTGTGGCGTTGTGTTGCCGTCGCCGTTTTCTTTGGTTAAACTCCCTAATTTAAGATCTACGACGGCGAAGTTGACGAAAACGTCATCTCATAATATTACCTTAAACTACTGTAATTCTTTGGCGATTATTCCATCTCGTTCACGTGTTACAATGTGGGCGAAGTATCCTAAAAATAAGTTGGTACGAGCGTTTCCAAAGTTAGAATAGAGAATGAAGGACTCTCTGTTGCATGCTTACGTTGTCATCAAAACCTCAAATTTGGTGATTTCGCGGCGTTGTTATGGCCAGTTGACACGGTTTGTACGATTTATCGGCCCGACGGTGTCGGAGAGCATATCTTGTGTGTACTTTGACCTCCGATGAACGTCCGATTCGTGGAAATGAAAATTTGGCCGATTCAATGCAACAGATGTTTTGAAGTCGGGCCGACACTCCGAGGGAAGCCGTCATGTCAATCAAAGGGTATGCAACATCTTGCCGACCATAATCTTGTCAACTTCAAAGCTGCGGTTATTGATCAAAATACGACCACTTTTCCCGTCTTTCAAAGCCAATAAAAAAGTGAAAGTTCATTTTAAAGGTTTTAAAAATACTACGATGTATTTCGGATGATTTCAGAGAAGGAAAAAAAAGGATAAAAAGTGTGTTGAGGTGATAGGTACTTTAAAGAGCCCGCACACTATTCGAGAAAAGTAGGGGGAGTTCCCGATGTTGTGGCTGTCCTTTGCGAGAGTGTATGGGTGGGTGGGTATAGCATGTCCACATCAGCTGAATAGTTTCCAAAACTTAAAACTGCTCCAACAGATAAATAACTAACAAACTCTTCGGCCTAATAGTCGCTAATAGTACGGGAATTTGGCCGACTCTGAACAGTTGTAAAATTAGACCCATTTTGGTCTCGAAAACCTCCTTTAAAAGGCACTTATTTTTTGTGAAGTACAACCACAAAATAACATTCGGTAAATTAAACTCAGACCCTTCGCAATCCAAACTTAATTACGCCACTAAATTGCTGTGAAATTTGTAGCGATTTGATGAGATCTTATATCCACTTTTTGGACGCGGTTTTGCCTTTTGCAATGATCTAATCAACCGTTGGATAAATGATAAAAATAAAATGATTAAAAGTGGTGTTGACTGGTTTTCGAATCAATGGCTTCGTGGCGGAGTTAGTTCCATTTGTGAGCTGCGGTTTCGAGCGTTACCGTTCGTCACGCTCGAAACGCCGTCTTACAGATCTTTCTTAACCTGCGTTTGCCCTTAACCCTTTTACCCCCGTGGGGTTACCCATTGACGAGTAAAATCGTCTGGCGTTAGACAGAGTGTCACTCTTGGGAGTGAAAGGGTTAACTAATAACTGAGCTTGAGAGAGATTACGTCGAACATTGTGCGACTCGCTAATTGGCCACTATGAGGATGCGTGGGAGACAGGGAAAGGAAAAGTAAAGGAAAGGAAAGGAACTTTATTTAAGTGTCTAGTCGTTCTAATGTTGGCGCACTAATTGGGGACACTGTAAACTGAAATTAGCAATGAAAGGAAATTAAGTCAAATGTTGGTTTTTGAGGAGAGGGGAAACCGGAGCACCCGGAGAAGAAAACCTCTCGATACAGAGTAGAGAACCAACAAACTCAACCCACACATGACGTCGAGTCTGTGAATCGAGCCCGGGCCACATTGGTGGGAGGTCAGTGCTCACACCACTGCGCCATCCCTGGTCGAGAGTCTTATTGAATTGCATTGTGGGACTGTTTTGGGGACGAGCCACTGTTTATGTAGTCGTTTACTCTGCAAAGCAAAAAGACTCTCTAATATTCTTGTACGATAACAATTAACTTTGGATTAAATCTTTGTCTTATGTTGTACCACGATCGCAATGACCTTTTGATCAAATCTGTTCGTTTTCCAGACAATCTTGAGCGTTGGCAAGTGAGCCATCGTTTTAAAATTGCCGTTGTACAGTATTTTTATGGTTTAGGAAGGTCAGCGCCTGGTATATCGCTTTCTTGCAACCTGAGTTCTTGCTCGGCGCACGCAATAATGAAAATGCGTCCCCCAAAACAGTCGCATTGTGCAATTCAACAAGGTTCTCGACCCTCTCTCCCCGGGCAACCTCAAAGTGGGCAGTTGTTCTGCATATAATTAATAATATACGTAACTGTTTTCCTTTTCAGGAAATATCAGAGTTGATTTCAAAACAATACGAAGCGGATAAAGTAAAACTTGGAAAATTTAAATTTTTTCAGGTACTTTTCGAAAACGTTGGCTTCTTTATTACCTAACATTTTTATAAACACGCAGTGGACATTTTCCCGTTGCGCATTCATTTTTTTCTGACATTTAGTTTGCTCAGTTGAATGTGTTGTTTTTCAGGCTCGAAAGAACCGTGAGATTTCTTCACTTCAAAGGAAGATCGACAAAGTCCCGTCGCGTGCCGAACTTACACAATATCAAAGAAGATTTTTGGAACTGTACAAACACGGTTTGTAAAGTATTCATAATCAAGAGTTTAAGTTTCTTTTCCCGTATATTTGTGTTTGTGTAGAGGATTTTTAACAGTGTCCAACTGGCCCTCTGTCTGGTTCTTCAAATCTAAATGATCGGCATTTCGCAAAGTTCGTCACTTCAAAGTTAACTTGCTTGAATTTGTTTTTATTTTAAATTAAAGTGGCCGGAACTCACTAGGAAACGAAACATTTCTTCACTTTATATAACACTTTAGATGATACCAAACTTTACTTAAGAAAGGAAGCAAGTTTGAAAAATAAAAAACCGATATTGGCGATGATGTGCACACAGCGCCCAGCATTTTAGTTTTGTACTTTTTAAGTTCTACTACCCGTATGATCAAAAAAACAATTTTTATTTTTATTTGGATTTCAAAACTATGTTAGCTAAACAGTGAGTGACCCAAGTTTTAAGCCTTGATTTCAAAGACACCTGTTTATTTTAACTGGAATTTTTCAATGGTCCGCCAATACTAACTTAAAAATCTTAAGAAAGCTGTATCGAGAACAGTGACGTCAATGACTCAATAGTTGAAGAATGCAATGTATTTGTAGGCGGCTGAATTAATAGAGAGCTTTAGGAACGACAACGGCGTTGTCAAATTTACATATTTAATGGCCAAAAACAATAGATTTGCACGCTCTGCACGTGCGTTTTTCATTTTTGTCAATTTCTTTGCCGTCGTCAGCAAAACAACAACGTGAAATAGTCAAATTTGAGGCTTTATGGAGGAAGTCAACACTTGGAGGTAAATTTTCATCATGAAAAAAGTTTCTCCCCTAAATTATGCGCTATTTATAACGTTTTCATTCCTGAGGGGCTGCTATACCTTTGTCGCATTAGAAAGCTTGGAATGGTCGTAAAGTGATTACAATAACCAGGAGCTCATCAAGGGGAGCCTCTATCTCCTCTAATTCCTTGAGTCAACCCTTTCCCGAGTAAATTTATTTTTAGGAACAGATTTTTCCCGGAAAAAGTATCATAATTCCCTTGACGCAGAGATAGCTCTGTTTTGATTGGCTTTTACAACAGCAGGAGCTCATTAAGAGCTCCTGACAACGGTGAGCGTGCTGAATCTCCCAAGGGAGGTGTTCTATAAATAAATCTACTCGGGAAAGGGTTGACTCCGAGGCCAAGTATGGCAGAGAGAGGCTCCTTTTGATGAGCTCCTGCAATAACAGATGACGTTCTCGTTGCCGTTCCCGTCGTCGTTGCTAAAGCTCCCTAATATGTTGCACGGGAGTTTCGGGCTTCCAGACTTTTAAACTCGTGTTTTGCTTTTATAATTAGCGTCGTTTAGGCGCTGCATGAAATTTAAAGCTAGTGAGTAAATGACGTCACTTTTCCCTAGATCCAACCCTCTGAGGTCCCTTGGGTCATTTTGGAACGTGAGTAATGGCGGACCGTGAAATCCAAAACTTACACGCAAAGTAAACAGCCTTTGGACGACAAATCAAAAGCTCAAAATTTTGCCTGTCAAGTATTAAGCAATAACACTTTCGAAATCTGAAGGAAAAAAGGAAGTGATTTTTTGATCATAGTAACACTTTTTAGGGTGAGCATGGCAGAAGTCGAGCCGCAGTGTGTAATCATTGATTCATTGCTCGCTGTGTTCGGGTAATGTATCCGGGAACTCTAAATGTAAAATGTTAGAGCGAGCAACAATGTGGCAGTTAGACTTTTTTTGGAGGAAGTTTGTACCGTTTGGACCCATTTCATCGGGGATGTAATAAATAGTCAGTGGCCGAATTTATACTAGAGACGATTGACTCGTGTAAGACGAATGATTCAAAACTGAACTACGGATATCAGATTTCCAGCATTTTCATTGGCTCCCCGGACGCAGGCTATCAGTTCATATACCTGCTGTACCTAATATGGTCAAAGAACACGTCAGCAATAAAAAGAGCTGAAAACATTTTTGCAGCTCTGAGGAAAAATTGCCAACAAAAGCCGTTTTGGACGGAATTGACCGAAGCAGAAATCGATGATTCAGTGGAAGAGTTGTTGATCCTGCGGAGTTTTTAATAAAACAATTATTGTACTCGGGCTTGCTGGATATAAAATGATTATAACCAACGAGGCGCCGTTGGTCATGTATCACTTCATACCCAGCGCGCCCTCGTAGAATTAACAACTATTGGATGAGATTGAGCATGATAGCGATAATTATCAAGGTGAAAGTTTGTGTTATCTGCGGAAGCCGAAGGTTATTGTCTGTAGCTATGACGTAAGACAAACAGAGGAAGCAAGAGTTAGCTGCGTACTTAAAGCCAATCAAAATCGAGCTGGTGACTCCAATGTATAATAATAGTAAATTATGGCTCATGTTTTGCATTATAATAGAGTTAAATTCCCAAAAGACTTTAAGTAAAAACCATCTATTAAAGTACAATTTCACAGTTTTCACAAACAGGATGAAAGGGACTATGTCACGTTATTTTAGGGTGTTTAGGGGGAATAATTAGTTAATCACGCGTTTAAAACTCGAAAATGGTAATATGGAGATCTTTTACGTATAAAACTAGTCGTTCTCAGTGAGAAGGGAAATGCTCGAGTAGGAGGAGACCTGATCAATGCAGTTAGCCCCAAAGAGGGGAGATTTTGTAAGACCAAATGCCTTGTAGTAGTCGATGGTGATGGTAGCCATTGACATAACACGCGACTGCCTTCGTTCCAAACTCGACCGACAATGCGAAGAATCTGAAGCGAAATGTTTCTCAAACCAGAGGTTAACACAGTTTGAAAGCTCTGACAACTTTCAATAATATATCTAAGTCGATTCATGATGAGACTTACCGTGAAAACAACAGGAAAATCCAGAGGGAAATCCGCCACTACACAAAGAAACGAATATTATGGTTTTTTCTGCCGTGTGATTAGCCGAGCATTCGTTCGGTGGCGCTCGGTGTCCGACGGCAATATTACCATTTTCGAGTTTTAATTGTACTTTAATAGATGGTTTTTACTTGACGCCGGACACCGAGCCCGAAGAAATGCCGAGTGTACCTCAGAACCCAAACCGCAAGGCATAGCATTTATAAAAGAATCGCCAACTACTGATTGGCTCATTGATGTACTTTATTTTCCAGTTTTAACGTGTGCACTTCCCCTTGTCTATTGTTATTTGTGTGTGCGCGTGTGTGCGTGAATGGTAAATCGTGTCCGTAGTTCTATGTTAATGTAGGGTATTTGCAAATTTTCCGATTGGCCTAGCCACTTAGCTCGATCAGCCTAGCTATTTCTAAGTGGCTGTGCTCTTTTCCCTTGTAATTTTTTCTTTCTTGTATTTATGTTAACTCTATATAATTTCTGGGCACGAATAAAGTTTTGTTGTTGTTGTTGTTGTATAATCGGGCGAATTCAGGCGTGCAATCCCGAGATTCATTGCGCGACAGCCCCGAGATGCATTACAAGATTAGTGTTGCTCTCACTCGCTGCGCTCGCTCGAGCAATTATTTAAATAATCACGCGTTTAAAACTCGAAAATGGTAATATTTCACTGACAAAATAATTGTTACATCAAAAACAAGATGATTCTGAGAAAAAACGACCTTTATCCAGGCGATTTGCCAGAAACTTGAAAAACGTCGGGCCGACCTTTTTCAAGATTCCCAAATGCAATCGATCGGTTTCAATCTTGTCCATTTGTGTCCTTCCATGCTTCTCTTTCCTTTTACTGTATTTCTTTTGTTGTTCAACAGTTTTAAGTGGTTATTGCAATGTTTCAATGTACTTTTTGTGCATTTTCGGTTGTCATGACATTACATTTTGCGTGACATAGCCCCTTTAAACTTTGGAATGAATTAAGAGTTGAACAAGTTACCACTTTTTTCAAATGGGCCCTTCAACCACTTACCTGGCCTAATAAGTGGTGACTCCTCGTAAGATATAATTGCTGTCCCTTTTTTTAAACAGGTCAACTTATTAAACTCCATTCACGACAACTTTGAACAGTAAGTTCCCAATATTTAACTGAATCGTGAGTTGTAAGCTGAAATTGTAAAATTATTATATCTATAAAACAATCTGTTGAAATGGTTAAGAAGTACTATTATTATATGGCAAGCAATTCTCAGGCTGCGCTCTGATTGGCTGGTTTTCGGTCGGGATTCTATACAGTACGGAGCATTGCCATGGAAACGGAAATTCAAGTTGAGCGAAACAAAAAGTTTTTAAAAAGCGGAGTTTAAATTTTTCATCAACACAGTACTCTTATAGCAAGTTCGATGATGGAAGACGAAGGTTATAAACATTCGCCAAGCGAATCTTACTAACCAGACGAAAGTGAAAACGATGCCATATAATAAACAACTTACCGACCTCACTTGCTCGGTACCCGTTGGTTATATAATAGCAATACATGAAGCAGCAGTCAACCTAGCAACCTTTGTGGCATTCCTAATTCGGGTGTTTTTAGAAGAATCCACCTTACAAGAAGGGGTTTCTCTCCACTAACTAAAACATTCACTAATTAGCAGGTAGTTTGGGGGAATAACTGTCCATGATTTTGTTGTTGGTTTTTGTCCAGGGTTGCGGCTTGTTGTTCATCTCTTTTTCCCTTCTTGACTCGGCACGAGGGGGTCGGCGCTGGACTAGAAACCCCCTTGCTCGGTTGCGCTCTACCCCTAAAGAATCGCAGCCATTTACCTTTGTTTTGAACAAAACAGAATGCTAATTATTCCCCTGAACCTCGACTCTATCCTTTTGTTGTTTAACAATTCGAAACTAGCCTACTTCTCTTCCTGGCTTTACAGACTAACCCTAACTTTGGCTATGATTTCCCTTCAACTCACCCTCCACACACACAATATTCCCCCCAAACTACCTACTGATTAGTGAATGTTTTAGTTAGGGGATATAAACCCCTTCTTGTAAGGAGGATTCTTCTAAAAGCACCAGTTAAGACAGCCACAAAAGTTACTAGGTTATCTGCTGCCTCATGTATTACTATTAAACAACCAGTTTTTGCACGGACCTCGCTGCACTCAGCCTGGGGCCAATATTCCCCAGTACGACTCTCGCTCTAGGTTAGTAAGAGGTTAAAAATTATCTCTTTCGCCACATCTGCAAGTCAGTGTTATTGGTAAGTTTAGTTTTCGAATTTCCTCGCGTTCCAGGGTTTTATTGTGGGAAAGAGATCTTAGCAAGTTATAGGTTTTGATGTTTTTATTTTGTTATCTTGTATTTTAGGGCAATGTCTTCACCGTCAAACAAAAAGCAATTCCTGAAGCAGTTGGAGAGCATTGTCAAGGGAATTGTGGACAACAAAGACAGAGTAATGCAGCCTTTGTTCAAAATTCTTTACAGCCGGGAGAGAATCGGAGTTTTAATGCAAAGCAAAGTTTTGAAGAGTAGTTTACCAATTTGAAACATAACCACACTGATATGGAACGAACTTCTACCCCCTTCACGTCGATGGTGTTTTCCCGCGTGTGTTTCGGATTGGATTCCAGCCGGGCTAACTATATATTTCTTTTTTCAAAACTATGCCCCGGGAGCTTTTTCCCTAGGTACTCCGGTTTTTCTGTCTCCTTTTTCAAATCCTGGTCCCCGATATTCGTTTTACAATAGCATGTTCATATTTTTTTTCTAGATTTTTCGTATTTAGCTTTCCGAATGAGTGTCGAAATGTAATTGTTTTTTCTTTGCTTCGCTGATTGGCTTTCAAAGTTTCAGCCGATCAGCCAATCGGAAGTAAAAGGTAATTCAATGCAGTGACGCGTTACCCGCGCTGCATGTTACTGCTCTTCGTTCTGATTGCAGTATTTGATTTTCTGTGGCTGTGATTGGCTAAAGTGTTGACATTCGTTCGTTTGTGGGGCATTCAGTTAAAGGCCGTTCTACTGCTTAATTGCTCTTTTAAAATAGTACCAGAAAAATAAGCAGTAAACCACTTAGAGTTTACCGTTGTTTATCGCTTCTTTAGATTGAAAAGAAGAAGGTGGCCGAGAAGTAAAAGAGGGATACCTTAAACCAGCAATACCTCGAGATTGTAGAACAAGAACGGCTGTATTACAAAACGGTCAAAGATTTTACCGAGGTTAGTTGAATTGTTTATTTTGTGTGAAGACCAATTCGATCTAGATGGCTTTGTCGAACTACCTCGATACATCTTTGTCAAACGACGCATTGCTTTCATTCGGAGGAGATAATCTAATTATCGGTATAAACTATGGTATAATCTAATTATCGGTTTATTTTAAGAATATACGAATTAATATACGGTAGAAAGTGGTGGTAAATTGTTTTTCATTTTAATTGCGCTTCCAAGAGCGGGAAATATGCTATTCCGTCGGCGCCGTAAACGGGATGCAGACCCCATCACCACACGGCTCTTGGATATTCTACCTCTTTTGCTATTCCGAGGGTAGTAATAATAATATAAAAATACGTGATGTGCTAATCGCCCTTTCTCGCAGTCGGAGACTGAATTACTAAGGGCGCAGCTCAACGAGGTCGGGCCGAAGGAGCTGTGCTGCCGGCTAGGCGCTCGGCCCCTGAACACGACCCATGTACATGACCTCGGAGCACAGCACCACAGCCTGATGGAATAGGCCGGGAGTCGATTTTGAGGAGGGAGGAAAACCGAAGTACCCGGAGAAAAACCCTCGGAGTCAGATTGAGATCGACTGAAACTCAGCCCACATACGACCCGAGGCCAGAGTTGAACCTGGGTCACAGAGGTGGGAGGCACGGTTGATGACCGCTTATTCGAGGGGGTATTCCCCCTCGAATAAGCGCCCTCAAATATCAACACTAGGGAGTTCAAGAA
>BLFO01000614.1:148322-150945 GCA_014634245.1 Montipora cactus | reverse complement strand
TCTGCATGTGTATGATTGATTTTTTGAGTGTCAAATATTTGCCGTGTTCATCTGTTTTTGGGAGCTATATAATTAATTGGTAGCAGGACTATATCCTTTTCCGGTTTGGAAATAATTGGATTCAAAAAATTCCTCGGACTACCAAATTGGATTAGGTCTACGGGCTTGTCCGGTAGGCCTTGTCCAATTTGGCAGTCCGAGGAATTTTTCTCATCCAGTTATTTCCAAATTGGACAGCATGTAGTCCTATTACATATACAAATTGCACTCGAAATCATGAAACTATTTTCACTAGGGACCATCATGTACAAACGCCATTTATTCATTTGAGATTTAAGTCGAAAATTTCCGTGTATCTCTTGTTCTATAGGAGAACCCTATTTGCATATTTTATAACCACTTTGGTATAAATAGGCTTGTTTTATCCCGTTTATTTCTCTCTTTGGCTTTGAACGGACGTCGGGTGTTCGACCCTCTCACCTCCCCTCAGCGATGGTCAGCGTGTTGCCATGGCTCCCACTCCTTCCGCTTCCGGGATCGCCTCTTTCCGTAACTTACTTCTACTCGGGGCGTTTGTGAGTGAAGTCTCCCAGTGATAATTTATTACTACCTATACAAATAACCATACTTGACCAACAGCATACATTTTCGTTTATTTCTGTGCGATACGCTGACGACAACTACAAGCAACGACGTTTCCTGTACCTCGGTAGTGGTGCATCCGAACTGTACCAGTAATCGGAAACTCATCGTAGGTTCGACTCCAGCAAAGGAACACTCGATTGTTTCCGAATATCACCGAATCATCATCGGAAAAAGTACATCTCATCTTGTTATTTGCCGGGGTAAACATTAGGCTCGATTTCCACCGCTCACTCGAGTTCGGGTATCCTCCCCAGGAAGAGACGGCTGGACGCGTTCGCGATAGATTATGTCTGTGGTGTAAATCCAAAATATTATTTATGCGAAGTTAATAGTTGCGGGGAAATGGCATTAGACAACACAAAAGATTGATTTTAATAACTGTAGTTACATAACAGTGCTTAAATGTTCCTACAAATCCAATGAAATTCAGCGTCAAGAGTACGGAACAATCGCGAAAAACTTTCAGTTGCGCAAAGTTCTATTTTGAAATGACTTTTTCGTTGCCGTAGCTTGAAATGAAAACGGGAGACAGCCCTTATGAAACAAAATTACTAATAGGGAGAGGTGTCTCAGTGAAGAGTTGATCGCTGTGTAACTGTTGAGTTGCTTTTCTTGTAGGAGTGCCACAAGAATGAAGTTCTTCTTTCCAAGCTCAAGACATTAGGACTATCTTAGCTTTGTTGTCTTTAATTGTTGTCAATTACACAAGATAAATTTCAATGTTCAACTAATTGCCTTTTAAAAGTGAAGTTTTTTAAATCTGATTGTTAAGCGGTGAGAATGGTGACTAATTTTAGGCGCTGTTTCCCTGTAATGAAACGTACTGTAGTTGTTCAAAGCAAGGCTATATTTGAAGCTGGTTGAATATCATGACGACCAAGAGAAAATTAAGGTTACAGGAAGTGAGGGCGTGGTCCCGCCCTAGAGAAGTGTTTTCAGAGGCGTCCGTATAGGCAATGGGCGTGTTCGAACACGATGTCTTCATGTATTTTTTTATGATAAAATACCTTTGGTCTTCTGGTAGATCAGTACTTTAACATGAACACGTCCTAAGGGGTGGGAGGTGCGGTGGCCTCATGGTTAGTGCGCTCGATTCCAGATCGCGTGGTCCAGGTTCGGTTCGGGTCCTGGCCGGGGGCAAGATATTTTACTCTCACGGTGCCTCTCTCCACCCAGGTGTATAAATGGGTACCGGTGAATTTAATGCTGGGGGTAACACTGCGATAGACTAGCATCCCATCCAGGGGGGAGTAGGAATACTCCTAGACTCTTCATGCTACAGAAACCGGAGATAAGCGCCAGCCTAATGGGCCTAATTGGCCTACTGGCTCGAAGAGCCTAAGGGGTAATGAATAGCCGGGTGGCTGTTTAGAATGCATCCAAGGGGCGTGGTCACCATTAACCACACAAGCTGAATAACTTGAAACTGACCAAAACATTACTCACCAAAACAGAAAATACAGAAGCCCTTTTGGTTGGAGGTGAGTAGTGCGAAGCTGATCACCCTTGAGTTAACCAATCATGACAAACAAAAAGGGTTTACTTATTTCGGATCCTTGTATTGCAATCAAGCAATCAGGCAGTAATGTGGTTCAAATCCTATCTGTCGAATAGATCCCAGCGTATTGTAATCGGCAGTGCAAAGTCGGACAGTTTTGATTTGAAGTTTGGTGTGCCACAGGGCTCCTGTCTCGGCCCAATGCTGTTTTCCCTTTACACCAGTGCCGAGGCTATTTGATTTGATTAGCCAGCACCTCCCAACAGCGCACAGTTATGCTGATGATACTGGTATCTAGCTGGCTTTCAATCCAAATGATGATTCCAATCAAGACGCCGCCATTGCAGCAATGGAAGCGTGCCTCTGTGGACATCCGTAACTGGATGATCAATGATAAACTCATGATCAATGATTCCAAGACAGAGTTTATGCTCATCGGGACGAAAGGGCAGCTACAGAAAACTAAACGCGCTACTCCAC
>BLFO01000614.1:115822-143322 GCA_014634245.1 Montipora cactus | reverse complement strand
TTGAACCTGCGCCTTTAGCTGCACCTGCTCCCGAACCTGCTGTAGTTGTTCCGGCTCCTACGGCCGAACAAGAGGTCATTTTTCACTTCTGTTTTAAATCTTCCTTAACGTTCAGGTTTCGGCAGCTAGGGTTCAGATGCACGTTTTTTGGCTTTCCCTTGCCTAGTTTGTCCGTTTTCACGTGTTTCCATGCCCGACCTTTTTTACTGCTCGTCATTTTCGACCTAGGTATACGGGCCTTCCCTCGGCGTTTATAGCTTTTCGCTTGCTTCGGTTTGTTTTTTTTTTTTTGTTGTTGTTTTTTTTTGTTTGGTTTTCTGTTTATTTTATCGCCGTCTTTCGGCTTGGTTGGGTGCGGTGCGATTCCCTTGTGTTTTATTTTCTGCTCCGTCAGTCTTATTGTGCTATTAGTTCGCTATTATACACCTTTCACCCCCACGGGGCGCGTTCTTTATTTGGGATCGCCTTCTTTGCATATTTCGTTCTTTCTTTTCCTTTGAGACCGTTTGTCTCTTTGCCCCTTTCACCGCGATATATTTATTTTATTTGTTTCTCAAGTTTGTTGTAGTTTTATGTTCATCCAGTCTATGTTGCGAACTTTTCGTAAGCGAGTGGGTCCAGAGGTACTTCAAATCTGGTTTCGAAAGCCAGCGTTTAGAACGTTTGTTTAATGTCATATATTTTAGCATGGCCCGGAGAGCCGGCAGCCTGGAGAGCTGTTACACGATTTTGGGGGTATGGCCTGGAGATCTAGCCGCCTGGAGAGCTGTGACATGGTTTTGAGTATGGCCCAGAGAGCCATAATTTGGTTAGTCTGTTATGCTCGGATAACCATCAGCCTGGAGAGCTGTTTCACAGTTTTGTGCGTTATAACATGTAGCTTATGGCTACTATGGCCTTAGTATGTATCCCAGGGCCTACATTCTTCATACCCCTCTTTCCTATATAGCCGGATGACCGTATTCAGAGATTGGAAAATAAGATCAAACTCCTGGAGCAAGAAAGCGCTGGTGAGAGTTGCGCTAATGCGCTGGGGGCCCTGAGAAGGCATCTCAACCGTCTGCCGTCTCTTTTCGACCCATTCGAGGCTATTGAGCTCCTGGAGACCCTTGTGCGCTTAGCTAGGACGCAGGCACATGAAAAAGCGGATGAATATGCCGCATCGCTTGAAGAAGTCAAGATCAGGCAACCCACACTTGATCCCACTCATCTTCAACGGCTGATGCTTGGTCTGGTGGGGGACCCTCTCAGAGCGAAGATGGCCAAAGAGGCAACGTCTATTCTAAAGGGGATGTCCAAGACGTCTCCGTCGGGTTCCCAAGCCAGGCGACCGTTGCTCCGTTCCACTCCATACTCGGTTCAGTGTTACGCTTGTGCGGGGTGGGGGCACATTGCACGTAATTGCAAGTCTGGACGTGGTCGCGACCCTCCACGTGGGCGTGGGCGCCAATAGTTGTATCTGTATTTTGTTATTCAAGGAATTGTGCGTTCTGTCTAGATTACATTTCCTTATTTGTTTAAACTTGTCTGTTTTATTTTGTCTTGGGGTGGGATCTTTGCCTTTGCCCGGTTGACCTCGGGGGGACCTTCTCAGTGTCTCAATTTCGGACCAAGTTCGGAGCCTGGGGTCAACAAAGGGTTGGGTTCCCCTTTTTCCTTTTTCGGGTGTTTGTTTCAGCTTGTTTTCCTTTCCCTTTCATTCTGTTTTAGGGAAGTTATTCCTTGTTCGCCGCGAGACTCAGTACGCCCCAAGCGGCATATCTTTGCAGGAAACGTTCCTCTCCGTTGTATTTCCCAGGGAGCCCCTCCCTTTGCTGGCCCCTTGCCTCCCCTCGAGCTGGTGGTGTCGCGTCCAGGATTGGGTAACCTCGCTCATTTTGCGTTTCCTCGATCCTAATCACTTCAGGGATGGTAACTTGATATTCATAATAAGCTGTCCCTTTGGCAGGACCTTCTCGAGAAATCGCCTTGTTCTGAGGTTGACCCTTTAGTAGTTTTCAGGGACGGAGTTCGTATCTATCGCTTCTTCAAGCCATTCAGGGGAAATTTCACTTCTGCGGTGATATGTTCTCCCCGATCACTTTCAGACCACTTGTGATGATAAGAGTGATTATCAGCATGTTTTGCTTCATCCTTCGTCCCAAGCTTACTTCGGCTTCCAGTGGCATGGCCTCTTTTTCGTCTTTCGTACACTCCCGTTTGGATGAAAGGCTAGCGCGTTCATTTACCACAAACTCGGTCTCTTGGGGTCCCTGTTTCACAATAAATCGATGATCGGTACGTTGGACAGCTTTTTATATCTCCATTGCGGGTTAGCCGGAGCCCTTCACTTGAGCGAGCCCAAGCAGCCGCTTATATTATGTGTTATCTGCTCATCGAGGCCGGATATTTCATCGGCATAGAGAAATCGCAGCTGACCCCGTCCACACGGAGCCCTTCTCTTGAGCGAGCCCAAGCAGCCGCTTATATCATGTGTTATCTGCTCATCGAGGCCGGACATTTCATCGGTATTGAGATAGCCTGTTCCAGGCTCTCAGATAGTCGAGAAAACGAAAAGAACTGCGTGTGAAAAGCGAGTGGGCGCTTGGGTCGAGGCGAGGCGCCTCGCCTCGACCCAAGCCCCCACTCGCTTTTCACACGCAGGTCTATTCGTTTTCTCGACTATCTGAGAGCCTGGAACAGGCTAGTATTGAGAAATCGCAGCTGGCTCCGTCCACATGGACTCGTTTTCTAGGTTTCATATGTGATTCTGTGTGTCAGGCCTTCCTCATCCCCGACGACAAGAAAGTCAAGTTCGGGGCCTTGAGGGAAGACATTCTTTCGTGCCCTTTCGTGGGGCTTAAAACACTCCAGTGCTTTTCAGGGAAGGTCATCTCTTTCAGCCTTGCCATTCCGGGATATAAATTGTATGTACGTGAAGGATTTAAGGCGATCTCCCGTCTTTCAGGGTCTACTCGGCCTTCAGTCAGGTAGAAGCGGCTCTTCGCACGGGAATTGAGTATTGGCGCTTTCTCGACAACTGGAGGGATTGCCTTTCATGGAGAATTGAACACCACCCTGTGGTTACGCTTTATTGTGATGCCTCTAAGAAGGCCTGGGTGAAACTTTGCTAAAGGACGGTCGCAATTTGGAGTCGAGAGATTACTGGATAGACAACTCACAAGATATCAATGTTTTAGAGGCTCAGGCTTTGCATCATTCGCTCCTGTCGTTTAAACATCATATTAGCTCATGTAGGGTGGATGTACACACTGATAGCCTTGTTCTAAAATCTGCTCTGGAGAGTGATGGTTGCAGAAACTGCGGTTTTAATAATATTCTCAAAGACATTTTGATTGCTTCAGATAATTCAATTTCAGCCTTGACGTACATTATGTTGCTTCCAGTAAAAACCCGGCCGATTTCCCTTCCAGGAAAGTTTCCGACATGGATTGTATTCTTTCAAAGAGGGCTTGGGGGCAGGTCGAGCGTCTCTTTGAGCCCCACACCTTCGACCTTATGTCTTTGGATAGCAATTGTCAACATGATGGAACAGGCCAGTGCTTGCCCCACTTTACACCCTGTGCAACTCAGTGCTCTAGCGGGATTAATATTTTTGCACAGTCTCTGCCTTCGGACCACATTTGTTCTAATTGCGCCCCTTCTAAGATGCATTCTCTTCTAGTGGGCGTTGCTACAGTCACTTGCTGTCGATCGAGTCCTTCTGGGAAGGAAAAACGAAGATGGTGTCTTGTTGTTCCCCTCTCAAGTCGGTCAGCTTTGGTCCTCCAGGAAACTTCAGTGGGATCTATGGGCTATCCTCTGTGTTTGCTAAGGCTCACCTAATCTCATCTTTAGCTTATGCGTCCGTGGAAGTCCGCCCGCCGCTGTTCAGCTTGCCTGTATCTCAACGATTCCGACGCAAATTACTGTCAGGCGTGCGGAACATCAACCGGACTTCAGCTTGCTGCTACGGCGACTGTTCGCGTGGATGAGGCGGCGATCCAGGCGCGGTTCCAGGAATTTCAATCCATCATATGCTCCAACCCTTATCAAAGACAGAAATCCGCACTGGAGCTGCAGCTTTCTCAGTTTTGGAGTGCTTTGTCGCCCCCTAGGACGGTGACTTCGTGTACTGCTAATGACATTGTTAAATTCCTTATTTCTAAAGGTAAGTCAGGTAGAACTGTAGTGCATTCGTCCTCGTGTCCTCGTGTCAGATTCACTCTCGATAAGAATATTCGCACGGGTTCACCCCGTTCTTTCGCCCTGATTAAATTTACTCACCCTGAAGTTTGCCCTGTTTCCTGGGTTCGCTATTACATTACGGTTTGCCAGTGCCTTGGGATTTCGCTGGACCACGGATACTTTTTTAGAGTCACAGAACGCAATGGATCAGTAGGGAACAAACCCTTTACAGGTCCCGCGGTCAACAATCGTTGACTTTTCGAATCTAAACTCCATGCTGGAGAGACTCCGCACAGTTTCGGGTGGGATTGTCCAACACTCTGAGATTTTTAGGTTGCTCCCAGGAAGACGTGGCCCAATATTTGGGCTGGGAAAGTGGGGAGGTCGCGAAAAGGTATACGCAGCGATCGGATGTTAACGCATCCTCTTTCAATATTGGAAAGCGTATTTCCCAGAGTGGCTTCTGATTTGGTAACCCCGGTTGTACACCCCGATAATTCAGAGACTGCTGTATAGATTACCCGGAGATGTACATATGACGGGTTGGGGTTTCTGAGTAATGGAAGAAATAAAGTTTAAAGTTCTTTATGAGAATGTTGTCCTTTGGTTTTCCGTTCCCTTCGTCCCCTTTTCCGGAATTGACAGCAGAGTGTCTAGGGCAGGGAGCGGGTATCCTCCCATAGCTTAGCTTCCCGTGCCAGGGCAATTGTATGCGGTGAGAATGATTTACTTCTCGCATCGTGAGCTTGGGCTGCCTGTGGTCCAATGGTAGAATATGCATGCCTCGCTTGGAAGCCGCGTCAGCAATATTCTGAATCATGATTTGTCAGACAAATTAGAACGAATTCAACGAAGCGGGTCCAGATGGATTCTTGACAAGGACTCTGCTTATAAAGAAAGACTATAAGTTAGGATGGATGGACTTGAAAACTCGTTGACAACTTTTTGAATATATGTAAAGTTTTTGTAATGTTAACTTGGAAAATTATGCATCCTTTTCTAACGGCCGTACTAGATCCTGCAATAAACGTAAGATTTGGTCGAACAAATAGTATTCGTTTTGGAATAGATATATTGACAGGCGGAAATGCTTGGCCGAATATTTTTGTAGACGCTGATAATGTTAATTGTTCAAGAAACTTTTGTACAAATATTTAAATGCACGTTAGTGTCATTTTATCATATATAAAATTATCTATTCAATTTGATTGCGATGTTTGAGTTGTTGTAAAATACGCAACGCAACGCAATATACTGGTCCGATGTCAATCTGTAAAATACGCAATATGTGCAAAACGGTTATTTTCTCAGCGGTTAACTTGCAAAATGACAAACAGCGCATGCTCACCGTTCCCACGAGGTTTCTCCTGTACCGATTTGAAGCTGCTTGAAAATGGGTGCAGGGAATCACTTCCTTGTGATTGATTATTCGGACAATGAAGGTGCATTTGAGTCAGCAGATGCTGTTCCAGTGGATAGGTCACGTGAACTTTGGCAAGGTCAAGAGCAGCCCGGAGAAAATAGTGGCACAGTTGAAGAGCAACTTAGGAAGAGAACAAATCAGCCAAGATCAGACCGTGAAACAGAACAAAGATATGCGCCCCGTGACAGGCCCAGAAAGAAAATAACGTCTACAAAGGACACTAACTGATATTCGTGGGACCTACGCATGCGTATTGACCGAACAGACATCTCGAAGGATGTCACTCTTACAATTATTTTTAGGATTGTCAATTTTCTGCCCGGTTATGTTTTCAATCTTTGCTGGGTTGTCATATTCAGTCCTTCCTTGGTGCGGGAATAAACGTTTCCTCAATACAACTGCAAGACATGCCTGACATGCAGGA
The DNA here is from genome assembly GCA_014634245.1 of Montipora cactus. Taxonomy (NCBI): domain Eukaryota; kingdom Metazoa; phylum Cnidaria; class Anthozoa; order Scleractinia; family Acroporidae; genus Montipora; species Montipora cactus. The sequence goes on along the minus strand of BLFO01000614.1, from coordinate 137,308 downwards.
AAACGTCCGTCAGAACAGTTTGCAGTTAGCTTTTTTGCAGACTGTTTAAAGAAGAATTGAGTGAGTTTTACTCAAGAGCGTGTTTTTGTTATCAAAGCAATTGACAAAGCCTAGTCTTCTTGGTTGATTCATTCTTTTGTCGGGCTTTTCAAAGGCAAACCTCGCAGCTAATTAATTTAGATTACGACATTCAATCACAAAAAAGTTGTACACAACGGTTCAGTGACGGATGCAGCGGATGTTGTGAATGAGTTCTCGATTGTTCTAATACATTATCGGTTGACCTGACTGCACAAGAATCATTAAACACGTTAAAAATATTTTTTGTTTTGCGATAAGAAGAGAGTTTTCGTTGCCTTTGTTTGGTGGACTGGTGTGTATTAAAGAAAAGAATGGAAGAAAATGGAGCAGATAATTAATAGTTGACGTAGACAAGCGTGTGTAAATATGAAATAAAGTGTTACTTAAGGACAGTGCCTACTATTGTTAATGCGCATACGTTCTGCGCATTTCGAGATACTCGGATTTCCTATGGGTGGCGCTTAATTACTGACTTACAAGGATACTTTTGTGCGGTTTAAAACTTTGCAGAGAAAGTAGAACTTAGCAATTGCCCTTGTCATCCAAAAAGAAAATTGGGCGTAATCACGCATTTTTCAGAGGTAATTAAGCTTCAATTTGGAAAAGAACGCCATATATACAATGCTTTGTATTTTAAAAGTGTTTACAAATATTGTTGATTAATTATCTTTGAAAAATACGTGGTTACCCCCAATTTTCCTTTTGGATTTTAATAACAATTGTTAAGATCTGCTTCTCTGCATATTCATAAAGCGCGCAAAAATGACTTTGAATTGGTAGGCACCCGTCCTTGACGTCCTTAAATTTTTATCATCTCAAGCTTTGCTGCATGTTCCCCCTTCCCCCTCCGGTTGAGTGAAGTACTCTTTCTGACCTAAGGCCTACTGCTTATCCATTAAAAAAAAAACATATGACAACCAAATATTTCCCCCCAAAACCAAATTAAAGCTATCTGAGATCGATACATTTATTTATGATTTTTATTTCATCGGTCTGATCGCGTGCTCATAGCGTTCTGCCTGAGGCCAAAGAATACTGTGACAATAAACCTCTCAAGTTTATGATAATCCATCAAAATAACTGACAAAAACAGTAAAATATACACATCCTGTAAAAGGCTAGCATGCACTTCGTGGCTGTGAAGTCGCTTTAATCCATGAAATAATACACGTAATTTGGCTGAAATATTACTGAATGTCACCTTCAATCGAAGAGAAACAATTAGCAACTTCACGAAAACCAGATGAAATCCTGGCAGTGATTTGGAGCTCTATTTAAAAATCTAAATAATCTCAAACGAATTTGTAAAGCCATCTTTTTTTAATCAACTTTAATTTTTCTTAACTATTACAAACTCTTGCATTCTTGCTGTGTTAACTGCGGCCCATAATTAGCAACACCAGTTAACTTGCCCACTTGTCTATCAGAACTTGGACCAACACTGTCTATGAAAGGACTTCAAAAATCTTCACATTTATAGGCCGAAAAACAGATCACTTCAGTTATTGCAAGTTAATTTGTTATTAAGCTTTCAGTTTTACTTTGCTGAATTCTTCACACAGAGATGTTTTCAGAGTCGGAACAACATGATTTGATATTCGGCCTGAGGGTATTGACTGTAAAGAGAGCTGTAGAAATAAATTTCACGATCAATGTCTTGAGGTAGTCCACAAGTGTCAACGGCATTCGGTACTCAATTCGGTTTTTGGAAAAAAAGACTGTTTCACTACGATGTGCTAATTTTGTTTTTCTAGCTCTTTCTAAGAATTTGCCTTTTGCAGAGTGACTAGTATAATCACAAGAGTCGGAGTGAAGGGAGCTTGCATTGTGCTGAAAGAAAAACTAGGTAAGACTATTTTATTAGTTATTTCAGCTTCCAAAATGACCCACTACCTACTTTGTTTCGAAACTTCAAGTTCTTCTTTGTCACGATGATTCAATGTTTAATTGATGCCTTGGCGACTAGTTTAATTTGCTTTCAGCAGGCGAAGGTTGCTACAGGTCAATGATGGTATTTGGTGTTTATTCGGCCTGAGGGTAAAAGACAGTAAGGAGATCATTAGAACTGAAGATCACGACAAACAAAGATGTCGCAAGTGATCCACAAGCGTCTAAGGCATATCCCTTTTGAATAATGGTCGATAAATACGCCCCCCCTTAAACCAGAACGAAAAATTGATGTTTTTTTTATCTAGCGTTTGCCAAGAATTTGATCTTTTGGTGATTTGTTGACACAAATTATATCAATATAAATATTAGTCGGACCGAAGGGGCAGGGGTGCATTTTGTTAAAACATACAGTACTTTAAAAAAACTATTTTATTAGTTATTTTAACTTTCAAAATGACGCACTACTTTTTTGTCACACTGATTAGATCTTCATGACTGGCGCCTTTACGTGTAGTTTTGTTTTTAGCTCGCACAGTGAGGTTAGTGCGGGTCATTGGTATGTTTAATGAAGGGATTGAGTGCCAAGCCATGCCCTTATTTAGAATGATTATTGCTGTCAATCTCGGCCTCATAACGACTACACTACTTTCACCACACCCAGATCAGAAGCAAACTCGACAACGATCAATTAAGACTGAAATGGATTTTTTAAGGGAAGCGTTGACTCCCAAAACTTTTAATAAGATCAGTTATGTGCTAGTTTTAGTTTGGATTTTTCTTGGTTTGGCAGCGACTGGGATATTTTCAGAGTTGGAAATCAGTGAACCCAGGCTCGACTTTGGCTGCGTTGTGAAAACCGGCAGCGACAAGGATTTCATCCGAAGAAAGTGCTTCGACCAGTACCAAAAGAAAATCAACAAACTCGGCATTCCTCCCTACGCCTTCATCATTGTTAATTTCTTCGCGATTTTCATTGTTTCCCTCGTATACTCGCAGTACGTCAAGTCAACAGTTAATAGACTCGAGGGCGGTCACGAAGATGCCGAAGGAGAGCGGAGGAATCCAAGACGAAGGCGTCGGCTTTTCGTCACGTATTTATCTCAACTTGCCGCAAAATTTGCTCTGGGAATCATTTTCATTGTCTTCCTGGAGACCGACTTATTTTATCCCGGGCACTTTCCCACAGATTTTACCTGTCGTGTTGAAAAAGATAATGATTCGGGGGATCTACTTACGAACCAGACACAATCAACACTTCACAAATGTTTCAGTCAGAGAGCAGCGAATAAGACTTTCTGGATCAATGCTGTGACAGTCGTTAACGGCATTTTCGCATTTTTTGCTTTCGTGGAGATTGTCTGGATCTTATCACGAGCTAAGAAAGGAAGAACTTTTATGGACAATCGACAGTTTTATGCTGATCATTTGAGATCGAACTCGGATCAACAACAGGAAACACCTCAAGAAGAAATACCAGAAGTCGTCAATATCCAAAATGTTTCTTCAACAGTTAATATGGGCGAAGTGAAACAAGAAATGCGTTTGGAAGACTCAGGACTCCCACGAGAGGAACTTGAACTGACGGAAGCCATTAAAAAAATGAAGGATGATTGCTTAAATTTCACGGAGCGTCTGACTGATCTGAAACAACCTTTTACACATAACCCAGGCGAAGGCCCGACACCCACTCATCTTAAAATTGATCAAATCTATGTCAATGTGGCAATGCATGAAGGCAGAGCTCACCATATCTTTGCGAAAGACAGAAGGGAACAACTTAAAGAATACCCGCCCGATTCCAAGAACTGCGTCTATGCCAAGCCAGAGAATGTTATTGACAAAGAACACAAGAACGTCCTTGTTGTTGGACGTCCCGGCATAGGAAAGACATTGCTCAGCACAATGATTGTTCGAAAGTGGGCATCTGGTGGAGCGTTCAATGAAGATCAGGATGACAAAACAAACATTGTTCTTGTGTTCCTCATGAAATTCAGGCGCTTTACAAGCAATCTAGTGCTTAGCCTCTGTGAACTGTTGGCTAACGCAGAAACAGTTGAGAAATTACATGAAGCTGTGTGGAAATTTGTAATTAAAAACCCAAGCCAGGTACTTTTTATTTTTGACGGAGTCGATGAATATTCTGCGAAAGAGGATATCGCAAGAAAAGACAACAAATGTTACAACAATGGCTTGGAGAAGATGCCCGTCTCAACTTTATTCAACAAACTAGCCAGTGGAGAACTTCTTCGTGGTCTAAACATAATCACAACAACAAGACCAACGGCAGTCCCCTGTATTGCAGAAGTGAACTTTGATAGAACCGTGGAAATTCTCGGATTTACGTCGGAAAAGATTGAAGACTACGTCGAAAAGTTTACACATGGTATTCACAACGCAAAGGAGAAAATTTGGGGACACATTAAGTCGAACATGAACCTGTTTTCATTGTGCTACATACCAGTGAACTGTTTTCTCGTTTGTTCTTGTCTTCTGGAAATTATCAGTCTCCCTGATACAGCACACACCCTCCCGACAAGAATGACTGATATTTACGCGATGGTTGTAAAGATTGTCTTTTTTAAACACAATCGGCAAAGAATTGCTCAAGGTAACCCGAGTCTCAAAGATTACTTGTACTTGCCGTTTAAGAAGCTCCCAAAATCTCACAAAAATATTTTCAAGAGACTGGGAGAAATTGCTTTTGAGGGAGTAAAACAAGGAAGATTGCTCTTTGAGTCAAGCGAAGTCAGTGGTTTGGAAGATTGTGGACTTCTTCACAGATTGCCAGACGCCAAATCCCGTTTTAATGAGCCGCCGAAAGCCCAATACTGCTTTACACATTTAACTGTACAAGAGTTCTTCGCTGCAAAACATTTGGCAAAGTCCTTGAATAAAAGAGAACTCGAAAACTTTGTGTCAGAACACATTAACGATGGTGCATGGCAAATGGTGCTGCAGTTTGTGGCTGGATTACTCGGATCTGATCAAAAAACAAAGAGCTCAAACAGCGACATTTTTATTAAACTGCTTCCAATGTCGACTGAGGAGAAATCCGAAAGGGAAATGATGGAAAATTACTCGTCACCAAACACAAAAACACTGACCTGTTGGCCAGCTAGAAAAGACAGACACCTAGCCCTGAACTTATGTAAGTGTTTGTACGAGATTGATGATGAAAAACAGCAGGCAGTGTTACAAAAGAAAATTGAGCAAATTGGCTTTAACGCCGTAGGTTTTAGTAACTGTTCACTCGGGCCTGTTGACTTTGCTGCTGTCTCGCATTTCTTAGAAAATGCTTCGGGAGTTTTGAGTATGAATTTGCGGTGGAATGATCTTGGTTCATTGGGTGCAAAAGAAGTGCAAAAGTTTCTTGTCAATACTGGATGCAAACTAAACAGCTTAAACCTCAGGTATAACAAGTTAACTGATAAAGCAGCCGAGCATTTATCAGCAGCACTAAAACACAGTAATTGCAAACTAAACAGCTTAAACCTCATGGCTAACAATATAAGTAATAAAGACGCCTTCCGTAAATCAGTGAAGCATATTAATTGCAAAGTTTTTGTTTGAATAAACTTAAACCCCAAAAACACGCAGTCGTTTCATTTCGATGTTTTTTAGCTTACGAAATTGAAAGTTTGAAGTTAGGACGGTTAACTAAATCAGTACGAGAAAAACTGAAAGTTAAAATATTTCAACCCTTTGAATATAAAGGGACGATGGATTCGTGAAAGCTTTTTTTAAATAACAAAATTATTATAGGTTCAAACATAACAGATGAATGAACAATAGAAGAGCAACAAAGTCAAACAAATTTGACAGTAAATTTTGTTTATTACACTGTGACATACAAGCAATTTCATTTAAAATCCAGCTTACTAAAAATAGCTTGGCAAAGACAAAATGTCCAACTATTTCGTAAAACCAAACAACTTTTTTGAAGTGTCCATGGTCTCTGTGTAAAACATTTCAACGCTCAGCTCCTTGCACTTCTTCCCAATGAACCTTTGATTATTCAATGCTTAAGTAACTTGAATTTGTACTGATAATTTCTTTAGTTCCATTCTTCAGTTGTAGTTTTTGTGTAAGGCCCATTGTAAACTGATAGCACAGGATCGTGTTTCAAAGGCGCCATCGAGTATATTTTTCTTGTAAATATTGGCTTTGGTGGAAAACAAAAAAATGCTGAGTTGATATTCAACTACTTTGCTGATGTCATCTACGGATCCAAATGAACCAATCAAAAAGAAGTTTGTTGTTGAATTAACCAATCACAAAAAGACTGAAAAAAAGTGTCTTGTTTTCTAAGAGGTCCAACTCATTACTCAATTGAACCAATCAGGAAAGTTGAGGTGAAATTTGGATCCTAACTTTCATTAACTTTCAGAGATTTTTACTTTGCGAAAAATTGTAATACTAAAAACCACACCCCGAGGTGGTGTTAGGGGTAGTAAAGAAAGTAGTTCCTAAAACAAATTGCCCTTCGAGGAAGACACCAAAATAGTGAAAAGTTTGTAAATAATATTTCACCTTTTACCTTTTAATTGCTTTGTAAAACTCAATTATCAATATGTAACCGAAGATTTGTCATAATGCATGCTTGAAATTGTTTACAAGTAATGGTTTGTAACATTTGAAAAAGTAGTTGTGGTTTAATTAAAAATTTGAGATGAAGTTTTGTGTGTTTGCATGAATTGACTCACTTTGTCCTGTCACGATACGCTCCCCATTCTTGGTGACGACTTCCCTGTGTTTTGAGCTCTACCCCCGGGGCCCCTGAAAATTATTCATTTTAAAATTCTAAAAATCGGAAAGAAACTCCACCTTTAGTAATTTATTGCTTTTGCCATTTTAGCCCTCCCAATTTCAAGCAGAAAGTAAAAATAAGAAGTAAAACATCTGTCATTTTACCGATGATCCCCGCTTATTTTTTTTGATATCTCGTCGAGAATGCTGAAAGTAGCATTTGCGAGCTTCAAGAACCCCCTACAAGTTTGCCTCTCTGGCGCTTGCTTGTTAGCCCCCTCAATACAAAGCACGCTCCTCCGTCCCTGAATAACGAGAAGGAGTGTGAAATTTCCGTTTTTCACCCCCTCCCTCAAGAATACTCCTTTGCATGCAAGCGAGGCTGGATGTAGCACTATTGCTCCACCTACGAGAAGAGGAGTTGTGACCTTACAGCGGAAAACAAAGGAATTTCGTGGGTCTTTTTTAATCATCGGTTTTTGTTTTCGGCGGTATTCTGCAATCTACTCCGGATTTTTATTACTTTATGTTTTTCACGCGAAAATCATTCGCGAATACAAATCCCTTCCCCCTCCCTTCCCCACCCTTACACGAGTCAGAAGAATCAACAAGCGAAATTGCAGGACTTCACTCTTGAGATTATCGGGGCTTAAATGGAATGGGAACTTTCCACAAAAGAGGAAAAATTTTCCTTTCTCGTGTTTCTTTTCGTCGTTGTTTATTTGTCCTTGTTTAAATCGAACATTCCTGTGCTCTTCAGAGGAATTGACTCCGAAAGCCATGTTGGTATTATTAGAGCTCCAAGAAGACAACAAGATCCCCAAGAAATCATGCAAATTTGGCAAAGTAGTTCTTGGAATCACAGGAGCCACAACACTTGGAATTGTTCTTGTCAAATTATGTACCGTTTGTCACGCAAGCTCTGAGAAAAAATTGCCTTCCTTTATGTGCCAGCGACAGAAAGACAAGTTGCTAATATTATAAAAACGGCAAAAACCTCTAAAAGGCAAGGATCGACGATGGTGGATTTGGGCAGTGGCAATGGGAGAGTGGCAAGTTTTAGTTTAAAACTCGTTTATCATTCCATACGTTGAAGGGGTAATTCTTGGGTTGCACCGTCACGCAATTAAAAAATATTTCGAAAACTATTCAGTGAATGAACTCAAGGAATTACCGTACGTTGTTGTAGGAGACAACACTTCTCCTAGTTTTAGGTCTGTACGTTTTCCCGATCTTCAAACATTTGTCGAAATTTTTTGCAAAAATTTACATAGCCCAGCATGGAGCCACCATGTTGGTGTACTCCAAGGGACACCAACATGGCGGCCGGAAAATAGTGTAAACATCTGGATCTTACTTTGGCCATCTAGGCCACTTATTATCTGAACTGATCAAGCAAACATTTAGATAAGCACTTTTCCTAATACTTTAACCTCTAAAAAGGCTAAAAATCCCGAGATAAGTATATATTTTTCGACGGACACATTCATAGCTGTATGTCATGCACCTCCATAACTCTGAAATTTAAAATGTTACTGTTTCTAGACGAGGCATGTTCTTGAGCTGAAAGGTTGTTCACAGATATAAAATTACCCCCTCTCTGATGCCTGATGAAGAAAATAACTTTGGTGGCTCTTTAGTTTTGGATTTTACAAAATGATGACGTCACATGCAACCCAAGAATAAGCCCTTTGCATGACTGTGTCACGTCAGAACGGTAACCTTGTGTGAACCCTGTCCACACTTATCCGGATATTTTTGAATCCTCAACTTTTATTCTCCGGATTAAAAAATATTCCCATCCACACGTAGCGTATTCAAATCAAACTTGCCTGTCCACGCCTATCCGAAACGTATCCAGATTCAATCTAGTGCTCAGGACTCCTCAGTGAGACAGAGGTAACAGAGCATGTACCATGAAGCGCTTGGCAGCTTGTAATCTTAAGAAAGGAACTGGATCTGGATTTAGCTAGTGTCCACACAGTTCTGGATTCCTAGTGGATTTAAAAATATCCATTTTGGAATTCGCCAGATATGTGTGAACAGAAGGCGTATCCAGAAAGAAGAAAATTGCAGATTCAAAAATATCTGGATACGTGTGGACGGGGCCTGAATCCTAAAAAAATGGTTGTGGTACAAAATATATGCCAGAAATGGAAGGAGCGTGTTGAAATTAGTGAGAATGTCAATTTTGAGGCCACTGACATCTGGGTGAGAGATTTTACAGTGATTTTAATGCTTAAAAACTTTAGCTTAACTGAGGTTTATATGGAAAACAGCTGTTGGATGGCAAACTTTGCCTCCAGTACTCAATTCTTTTACAATTTTTAAAGTTTCATACCGTTCTAAAATCACGTACTGTAACGTCAATGGTTTCAATGTTTCCATTTTTGGCATGTGTTTTGTACCAATGGATCGTTTTCATGTGACGTCATCATTTTCTAAAATCCAAAACTAAAGAGCCACAAAAGTTTTTATCCTCATCAGGCATAAGAGGCTGTAAATTTGTATCCATTTGCAATTTTAAAGCTTAATAGCGTGCTTCGGTTGGAAACCAGAGCATTTTGAATTTCTGAGTTATAGCGGTGCGTGACACGAGGCGACAATCGAGTTTATTGAGAAATGTATATTTATCTCATGGTTTTGAGCCTTTTTAGAATTTAAAGCATTAGGAAAAGTGCTTACTAGGTAAATAGCTGTTTGTTCAGTACAGATGATCACTCGCCTAGATAGCCAAAGTAAGTAACAGATGTTGACACTATTTTCCGGCTGCCATATTGGTGCACCACAGATGTACACCAACATGGCGTTTTCATACTGGGCTCTGTAAATTTCTGCGAAACATCTCGATGAATATCTGAAGTTTGGGGAAAGGCACAGGCCTAAAACTTGGAGAAGTGTCTTCTTCATTTATCTTCAACAACATCACGAATTCTTGACTTTTTCCACTGGATGATTTCTGATTTATTTTTTTATTGCGTGACAGTGAAAACGATCTATTGACCATTTTTTATAATTGACAAGGTCACGTGACACGGTCATGCGAAGGGCCTTAATACTCACCAATGAATAAAAGTATAATGATGATCATGAAACGGGCCTTCTTACTTGAATTTTCTCAATGATTTGGTGACGATATGACTGCAAAACCATCAATCATAATGATCATTTTATCAATTAATGATTATTACGTACGTACTTGGATGTAGTTTTTCAGATATGTGCTAAGTTCTGCACATAGGAACATGGCATTGTTCTATTGCCAAAATTGTGGTTTTGTCTGTTTGCAATTCCTGTTACATAGTATTTTACTGTGACAGCCGTAAGTGTTTTTGTTTTGAAGCTGGTACAACTTTAAAGCCTCTTAGTCTGGGTAAGACTATTAGCTCTTGGACTGCCTGTCAATGAAGTTTGATTTTGACTCTCTGGCAGGTATTTGCCGCTGTTAGACATGGTTACATACTCATGGGTATGAACTAAATCATTGGCTGGTTTGGTATTCAAAATTGCAGGCCACCCTACAAGGACTCCATAAGAAGGCCACATTTTCTAGAGCTGACTTGTGGCAGTTGAGAAATTCACTTAACTCCTGGCATTAAAGTGGTCTTAATCTAGAATCTGGCTGGCTATAGTGGAAGTTCCTATATTTACCCATCACTCAGCAATTAATGTAGCTGTTAAAATAATGAAGCATTTATACAACACATTTTAATGCCACATTTCATGTGCCATATCTGCTGAGTGGGAGTTCCTATATTTCCTGTCTGCACAAAAACTCAGTGTAAGGAATATCTTAGACATAATCTGTTGCCTTTGCTTTCACAAATGCAAATGGTCTGATTTTGTAAGATTCTTTGTTAGGCCAGTAAACTGAGGTCCTGCATGATTCATAACCTTAAAGTCTGTAAATAACCTTGTGAGACAACAATAATTATAGGAAGAATCCTCTTCATAATACTGGGCGTAGCGGGTCTTTCAGTTCCAGCAATGATTTTTTTGCATTCCAGCTGTACTAAAGTCAGGGTGAAAACAAAGTTTGCAGGACAACAGATGAGCACAAAGAAAACTTAAGAGGGTGCATAGCCGTAAATGACAATTTTGTTACCATTGTAGAAAATTAATAATAAATGAAAAGTACAATGATTGTAGTAAAAAGAAAAGAGGATTGGCTGTGTGCGTTGTGACTTGTTCTGTTATCAAGTTCTTTTAGCCGAGACGTATGGTTTACAGTCAAGCTAATAATGTCACGTGTGACCAGTATCCACAAAACTGAAATATATTCTTTTAGCTTCCGAGATTTGAATGGAATCTGGGAGATTTTTCTGAAAGTTGCTGTACGAAAAATGCACAATAATGGAACAATTCATCAAATGTTGAAATAGTTTTGACTTTTCAATCACCTTTTATTTTATAATAAAAGGAAAGTTCATAGCTTCGAATTTATTTTCCATTTATCAAGGAAAATATCTACGGGAAATTCAGAATCTCAAGAATGAAGTTCAAAACTGGCACATGTGCAGTTCATATTTTAAAACTACTCAGGTCACGCGTGACATAGCTTAACTGTAACACCTTTATTTTAGACGGCTAAAACTCCAAGCCTTCGGACATTTAAATTACAAAGGCAGGATGGTTTTTGTTTGTTTTGGTGAGGCTTATAATGGCTTAAGGGGTAGTGTGATTCTCTTTCAATTATTCTTGAGCCATTAAAAAGGCAGTGATATTTCTTTGATACATCCCAAGAGGACATTATTCTCAGTGATCCTGTACGTTCTTTTACTTACAGGTTAAACTCTCCAACTTGGACATTGTTGCATGATATTTGGAGTTGCTGAGATGGTAAGATTTTAAAGAAGCTTAATTAAGATGTAACAGTTACTTTAGACATCATGTTTACGAGAGGTGTTTGTCCTTACCTCAATACAACTTTGACACATATTTGTTAAATTAGCATTTTTACAGATCAGCTGGTTACTAGAAGATTGGTTTCACATGCAGCTAAAAAAGATCTTTCCAGCCAATCACAAACCTTACATAATGTTATACCCTTTGGAGTGAGATAGGTCTGTCATTAGATATGAAAGGTACTAAAAAGCTCATCTAAAAATGTCCTGGTGTCCTTTAAATAATGGTGACATAGTTCTAGCATGAGAGTTGTATGCTCCAGGTTGTTCCCGGCTGTTGATATGGGTAATTTTGTCAAGACTTGGCTGGCTAGCAGCAAAGGTGTGAGTGCATACTTTATAAGAATAATTATAACAACTAGATAGGGGTTCTGATGCTACAGATTGGGACATACTTGACCAATCTCCCAGAGAGGCTCTTCCGAAAGAGGCGCCAGATTTTGCCATTTGTAAATGCCCAGGTTTTGCAGATCTGCCACTCATTTTGTATTTGCTAACATTATAAAGAATGCAGCAGTTGAATTAACATGTGATAACAATGTCAACAGGAACGGAAAACTAAAACAGAAGTACTGAGTAGAAACGTTTGTCCTGTCATGCATGGTAACTTCAGTCATAATGATAACTATTTACTCCTTAACAATTGCACAACAAAATATTCACGAAGCCGGGGTTTTCTTGGAAGCCGGTCATTGGCAGTATATCGCTGTCTGTCTGTCAGATTTTCACTCAAACTTTTGTATTAAAAAGACAAGAGTGACAGCTTCTTACCTTGATTAGCCCCGAATCATATGCTTGAAAAGTTATTGAAAACCCTGCATTAAGAAAAGGGTTTAAAAGCCAATGGTAGAAGCTGAGTGCACGGCATCTCATTTTCAGGGCTTTACTATTTGCGTTCTAGAGTATGAAGGTGTTGGATGTGAAAATTGGGTGCGCATTTGGGTCAATCCTGGGCATAAGTGAGTAACAAAGAACTTACCAGATCCTATACACATTCGACAAACTATTCAAGGATAAAAGAAGTCCAACTGGTGAGTGTAACTTACAAGTATTTTGGCTTATAAAATTAATATATTAATTTAATGAGCATTTTCTGAATGCTCTTTACAGCCTCTTTATGGGTATCTAAGGGAAAAAGTTCAAGTTCTCACAAGCATGTATTTTGATGAGAAGGATTTTGGAAGAACTGAAATCCTACATGTAGGGGTAGACCAGGCAATGGGATTTTGCAAGTCATTGTGACAAAATTAATTCTCTTTTTTCAAAGTTGCCATATCCAAACAATTTAGTCTAGTTCATGGAATGTTTCTTTTAAAAAAAACAGACATTGGACACTTACTATTTCAACTTCTCTTTTCTTTGTATACGAATAATTATAATAAAGTACTTTGAACATGTCTATTTCAGCAAGTCAAATGGAAGAGTCTTTGCTGTTTGTTGGTGAGTTTTAAAGTGCCTCTGATGTAAAAAATATCTTTTGCTTATTTTGAAGACCTTTCAAAATGATGAAGAATGGTGTTTTCTATTTTGGAATTCCTTCTTGGACGTTCCAGAGATATTCAAGTTTTTGTTAAAAATTGGTGACGTCACAAACATTGCAAAATGACTGTAATGAATCACAAAATTGAGAATATCTCTGAAAATATTGGAGTAATGATATTCAAACTTGGCACCAGTAATGTACATTAGATAAGGCACAAAGTGACACCCCTTAAGATGTTGCCATGGCAACAGTCTTGTTTCCAGTCCCTTTCTGCAATGAAGCAAACATCTTGGACTTTGAACAGATAAGTACAGGCAGATGGTCAGACTTGAAATGTATGTGCTGCCCATAGTGTTTTACATCTCTGTATAAGCTTACTGACAGTGGACATGCCTCGTCGTGACAATGAATGAGAAAATCAATCTTGAGTTAAATAGACGCTGCAGCAAAAATGGTGGCCATGGCAACAGCAAGAGGGTATCATTTTTTTGTGTTACTTGATGTAGATTACTGTTGCCAAATTTGATAATGTCAATTTTGTGATTCATTAGAGTCATTTGCAATTTTTGTGATGTCATTTTTTAAACAAAAAAGTTGAACATCTGTGGAATGAAAGAAGGTATTCCAAAACAGAAATTAAACACCATTCTTCATCATTCATCTTTAAAGTAAGCAAAAGATATTTCTCACTTCAAAGCCCCTTTAATGTGAAAATAGTTTACTTTTCTTTTTGACACGTCAACACCAACAGTTTAGGTCCACTCAAAAACCCTTTAAAGGGTTAACCTATTCTTGGTTTTCACTCACGTGATCAACAGCCATGTTTTTCACCAAAAACAAAAGAAAACGTTTGCATAATGACAGAGTTCAATTCCCAGAGGATTGGGTCGGGACACCAACATGCCGCCATTTCTTTGTTTGGGGAGACCAACATGACCGTGGCCGTGACACCATGTGAAACCCAAGAATTCCCTCCTGAGATTGAGAATTATAGATTTCACTCTGTCTAATGCCAGATGATTTTACTCGCCTTTTGGGGCTGCCTTTGGAGGATGTTAATGGGTTAAGGGACACTTTAATTATCTACAACGATGACCGGGTCGGGAAAAAACTGAACGGGCTTTGAAAAATTTTCTTTCTGTGGAAACCGGCATTGTGTTATTTTCTTTAAAAAAATTGACCAGGTTTTAAAAAAAATTATGTTGACTTAATCCTAAAACTGGGGAGGAAATGGGATAGTTATTTGTTGAGAACAACACGTGGAACCAGTGTAAAGTAAAGTCTCTGCTTACGAGCCAGAAGGCTCATCAGGCCGGCGCTAATATCTCCGGTTTCTGTAGCATGAAGCGACTAGGAGTATTTATACTCCCCCCTGGATGGGATGCTAGTCCATCGCAGGGTTACCCCCAGCATTACGCCGGTACCCATTTATACACCTGGGTGGAGAGAGACACTGTGAGAGTAAAGTGTCTTGCCCAAGAACAGAACAGGCCCAGGCCAGGCCCCGAACCCAGACCACTCGATTCGGTGTCGAGCACACTAACCATGAGGCCACCGCGCCTCCCATTAAACCAGTGTAATTGTATAATAATTGAAATTCACCCAATAAATTGTGTCCTGAAAGGGTTGTCACATCAACAGCACACTGTCGCAGTTATCATCATTGCTAAGATCATCATCAATCAACATTTATTATTAATGTCGCTAATTTATCCTTTGGTCCCTAAGGGGTTCCTATTGATGAGCAAAATCACCTGGCATTAGACAGAGTAAAATCTCTAAGTGGCCGGTTTAGTAGGGAAAAGGTTAAATTTATGCTACTTCAAACTTTTTTTTTTCCTAGTGGCTGGTCAAGAAAGCAGTTGAGAGAAAGAAGAAATGGGCGACTACATTCAAGAGTTTTCTGTGTCTCAGCTAGTTTAACAAGCACCACTCAACACCTTAGGTAATTGATGGGCTGTTTGCAATGTCTACTTTTTCTGTATGCTGTTTTCTTGTATCAATGTTTAAAAGGCGAATAGAACTTTTGCTTTGTCATACACATCACTGCGATAAATATTATCGTTATGTCTGATTATGTCAACCTTTTTCTTGCATTTGAACATAAACTAAGCATGCAGTTAATCGAAGATGGAGTTCTCATTTGCTCAACAGCTAATTGTCAACATGACACATGAAAATTATTCCTGTTTTATTGTCTTCATGAAAATTCTATTTAGGATAATGAATTTTTAACAAGGAAGCCAAAGTGTGTAAGTGGAATGGAAATTCTAAAGGTAGGTATATGTCTATGTAGACTTTATGCGCCAATCAACTCGAAACTTCAACCTTCTCCCCCCCCTCCGACCCCTCCTCCCCAGGGCAAAGCCCAGGCATTTGAACTTTTGAAGATTGGATTGTTCAAATTCCCACCCCCTCGGGCCAAAATGGTGTTCAAATGCCCTAGCCCTATTGTTGGATTTCCCTGTCATACCCTACTAAAGAACAATCGTTGTCGGCTCCTGTCCTAACACATGTTTTGTGACCCTTAACAACAGCTAGATTCACTCAAAAACTATGTCCCCATTAATATGATATGATGCCGTTTTTACCAGACTTGAGCTACCACAAAAACACAACTTTAATAAATTGCAACTAATAAAAGTGACTTGAAATTTGAATTAATTAAGTCGGACAATTTCAATAAGCATGCAAGTATAAGCTGCTCTATAACTCCAAAACACGGCAAAGGTTGTTTAACGAGGGAACTGTATAGTTATCAACAACTAGGGCCTAGAGTGTTTATTTTAAATTTTTCAGTGTTGGTTAATTACCTCTAACAGAAAGATACAACTTTCAGAGCTTTAACAATGAAATGGGGGGTGTGGAAACTTTAACACCATATTGTACTCACTCTTGGCCAGACTATAGTATGACAAAGACGAATTACGCAGCCAAAATTCCTTTGAAGACAACTTTTGAAGAACTTTTTTGTAAGCCAATCACTCACAAAATTAATACTACTCTTCTATCTCGTCCAAACATGTGTTTTATAGCTGTTAGCGACTCCGGCACCTGAAAAAATAGTGAATTGGCCAGGCTTTGCTGATTGCCGCATTAATAATAATAATAATAATAATAATAATAATAATAATAATAATAATAATATTATTATTATTATTATTATTATTATTATTATTATTACATTTTAATTGTAGGCGTTTTCAAATGATTGTTTTGTTAGTTTCCTATTCATGCAATTATTAATATTATGAAAAGCCCCTCTCCTTCCAATTATCATCACAGACTTGTTTTGACCCATGTTATCCAGTACCGGTACATCATAATGAAGACTGAGGCATTTGGTTGTTGGGTAGTTTAAAGCAAGCTGAAAAATGTCCTCAGGCTGTGGCCATGAGGTTTTTACATTTGGGCAGAGTTTCAGTCCATCTTAATCTGACTGGGAACATTTATCTCCAAGTGCTTTCAAGTTTTCATCCACCATCAAAACATTAATTTTTAACATAAAATTATAAGTAACTCAGAGCTACCAGCAATTACATATAACTGTGGTTCTATGGTTTGAGATCAGGCAAACAAATGGCTTCAAACTAAAGCATAAGCACTATTTTTTAAAACTGTGCTGACACATGGGCTAACAAATTGACTGGAGTATTGCAGGTGAAAATACTTGAAAAACGTCATTTGAAACTTATGTCATTGTGTAGTGAAATGAAATTAATGAGTAAACAAGACTGGACCACTACATTAACCAGCAAATTCACTGTGCCCGGGTCTTAGGTACATAATTATACATGTACTAGAAATACTTTGACAAAGGGGGCAAAAGAAAAACTTTTGAGGTGATGCATTGTTTACGGTGATTTAATTCTTAACCCTTTCAGCCCCGATAGTGCCAAATGGCACTTATAGATTTTACTCTGTCTAACGCCAGACGATTTTACTCGTCAATGGGGAACCCCTCGGGGCTTAAAGGGTTAAACATAGGTAACTTATAATTCTTGAGGGTTAAGAGTCAGATGTTGTGCTTCACCATGTTGGGCACCCGACTTGTTTTCCGTGTTTTGGCCAACAAGTTGGTAGTGTGTTGGTTATTGTTGGTGACATCTGGGCAAACACATTAGCCAATGAATTGGATGATGCATTTATAGCATGAGATTTCTTACTATTACCTATCATTCACACATGTTCATAATTCACCTTTTGTCCCAGGAAACCTACAAACCATGTCAAGGGTACCGCAAACCAGAATCCATCTCTAAAAGTGATGAAAAAACAAGAGTTCAAACAACACTCCTGGAGTATGGTTGGTAAGCACACAAGCAAACACAAAAACTCTTTAATCAGCATGGGATTGAGACATATTCTAAATGTTTGGGTTAAAGGAGCAGTGTCACGCTATTTTAGTCAAACCTCAAATCACCAAAAGACGTTCTTGCATCAGTGAAAACCACAAAATAATGGTGTAGTTTTGTTGCCAATGACCATTGAAGTGCACTGAAGCTATTCTTGTTTGTTTTACGGCCAAGGATGGAGAAGATGGAAATGGATTGAAACTTGAAAAACTTGGCATGACATGCTGTTCTTTCAAGTTTTGTCTTCAGAAAAACACCAAAAATTAAATACGAATAGCTTTTCGTGCCATAAATATATTTCATATCTTGTCAGTGGGTTGTCAGGATAGTTGTATGTGTGAGCTTAAGTTCTAATTTACTTAGATTTCTACCCATTTTTGACCTAAAAACAGCAAATTAAGCATGATAGTTCCCCTTTAATGCCTACCAGCTCTTCAAAGGGGCTTTGTCATGGCACTGCAGTTTATTTTGTGTAGTTTAACCATTTTGTGTAGTTTTAACAATATTACTCACCCCTATACTTGCTATGCAACTTAATGTTAAGCCAGAAAGTACTTTTCTTCTAAACAACTCAAATCAAAGCTTTGTGGTAAAACAATGTCTGTCGAGCATACAGAATTTAAGTTACAAACAACAGAGATAAACTTTGAAAAACTGTTAAGCTGAACAGTAAATTTTCAAAAATCCCAATCAAAATCCATTTTAATCTTCTCCAATTTTGCCCATCCGTGCATCCTTTTGTATTTGCTGTTTTATTCAAACCTTGCTTCAATGTTTTAAGTAGTTATTTTTATGTTTGGTTTGATTTGGTTTTCAACTCCCAGTCAAGGGACTGGTTTTATAACCAGTACCTTGACTGGGAGTTGAAAACCAAATCAAAGGTTTTAAAAAACCTTCAAACGCGAGAACAATGTTGTTGCAATCGATGTTGAACTGACTGTGACAGCTAGTGCACGATCTTTTGTTTTCACTTCGCATGGGTACTCAAATTAGTTGCATGTAATTTAATCGAAAGATTTGATTGGTTATCTTTTCAAAAAAGGTGTGTTTTGTGCACCGTCAAGGCCAAAAATACAGACAAAAACATGAAACAAGAAGACTTGTCGAGTTTCATAACCATTGCATTAACTATGCTTTGGTAACACAGCTCCGTTAAATCAAACTTTTCATCAACAATTTCTAAATTGAGTTCAAGTCAACAGATCACACATTCACATTACAAAGGTGATCTCCTCTTAGGGCAGTGCCTACTAATTCAAAGGTATTTTTGTGTGGTTTGCTGAATGTGCGGGAAAAGTAGATCTTAAGAAGTGTTATTGAAATCCAAAAAGAAAATTGGGGGTAACCACGCATTTTTCGAACATAATTAATCAACAATGTTTATAAAAAGCTTTAAAATACATGTACAAAGCAATGTATGGCGTTCTTTTCCAAATTGAAGCTTAATTATCTCTGAAAAATGCGTGGTTACCCCCAATTTCCTTTTTGGATACCGAGATCACTTAGTAAGTTCTACTTTCTCCGCATAGTTTTGAACCACGCAAAAATATCCCTGTATTAATAAGCACCAGCCATAGGAGATCCTAGTATCTCGAGATGCGCAGAACGTATGCGCAATAACAATTATAGTTACTGTAGCTACCGTCCTTAACTTGACGACACGCAGTCCAACATTTAAATGTTGGTCAACAAATGTTGAACTGTGTATCATATACATGTAATGTTGGATACTAAAGTAAGCAATTCAACAGACTGAAATTTGTTGAAAAAGGTTGATGGAAATAGAGATGAGCTATGTTCTGTTCAACAGGTTTCCATTACTTGAACATCATTTATCAAGTTATTGTTTTTCAGTTTCTAGAAGCAGACAACACACGTTTCAATATTTGTTGCACAACGTGTCGTCATCTTTAAAGCAACTACAATACACGGTTTGCAACCAATCTCTAGAGAGTCGGATAAAAATATTATTATTTATTTATTTAATGTACAATAATTATTTCTGGTGGACAAACAAGAGAAGCCAATGAGAGATCTTTTGGTTTTGCCAACCAACATGGCAGCAATGATGTTACATGAAAACCACCCATACAATATGACAATGATTATTCATTTTACTATGATGTGCGGAGTGGTCATCCATTTTCCACCTTGATTGAATGTCACTGATCTTTAACTCTTTGTAATGGACTAAAGCCAATAGACCAATTTTGATATATTAAAATTCAGTCCTAAACAATAGGCATCATCTCGAGGCTCTGGGGAATAAATATCAGGATTTGTATGAGTTTATTCCCCTCAGAGAGCCTTGTGATGATGCCTTTTGTTTAGGACTGAATTTTAATATATCGAAATTGGTCTATTGAAACAATATTACTGTTTTAAGTTTTTTTGTTAAATAAAATCATCTGTGGCTACACAGTCACATTCAATAACTTCCAAAGTAGGAGCCCATTCTTTCTCTTTTCCATTGGTTTTTTTATTTACCTGTGCTAAATTTGTATTGTTAAAATTTCACAGGCAGTATGGATTTAGCAAAGAGCAGAGAGACAAAGTAAGTCAATAATTAAGAGACAATCATGATTTTCTTAACGAACGATCTTCACAGTTGAAAAAATGGCCGGGTTTAAATTGGATCTCAGCTGATGACCATGTGATTGTGCTGCAAATGGCTCTACAGATGAGCCGGTCAGTCAAGCAACCTGGGAGCAGCTCAGTTGCAAATGTAGAATAGAACCCATAGGCAGTGAAAGTAGGATGTAGGATAAATGAAAACTTAAGCAGTAGTCATTGTACTAGTCTCTGTATTCTCTCTGTTGCAGCCAGTGGAGATATTTGATGATCAGTGACGAGAATGTATATACATGTAAATGCCATTGTTATTTCTTCCTTTTTCATTAGAAAAAGGAGCAAGCCGAGAAGAAAAAGGCTGCCACGGCTAGCTGCCATCCCTGGAAGAATGAAGTCAGAATTGGCAAGTGAAGAAGATGAATATATGTGGTGGAGCAGGTATTGTACTCGTGTAAAATGCTGACAGGGTTGCATATGGTTGCTACTAGTTTAAATCCGTCTCTGGTGGATACTCTAGCTCGATCTACCACCGAACAGAGACACTTCACAACTACATGTGCTCCTCCGATCTGAATCACTGTGACATGTTGACACGTGTTTTGCACACCGCTATTTTTTGTATTTTATAAAGAACAATTGTTACATTTAGTGTTATCTTGATTTGAAAAAAATCCAATTGCTTGAAATTTCATAATGTAGCCGTACTAGTACTGAAGTTTTAGTTTTTCCCAAACAATATGTTGTCATATTTTTGTTTGTTCCAGAAACGTCTAAAATCATTGCTGAAGGGAATTTTTGTTATGGAAGGAAAAGAGGTACGGCAGTGAGGGGGTTCATTTGTGTAGATAACGATCATTTTCTGTGAACAATAATCAAATGATTAGCGATATTATTTATTTTCAGGGTGCACTATCATCCAGTACAGTTGGATCAATAGTTGGACTTCAATCAGAGGAAATCTCGCAGATTGCATCTGAGTATGCTGAACGGGTATGTATGGAACATGGTGGTAATTTGGCTCGAAGTACTGACAGATTGTTTGGGATTTTTCAAACGTAGGTTGCCAAAAATTGTATTATACTGAAGTTGTTCTTCTGTCGGTCAAGAGATTAAAAAAGTGATCCAGGCAGCTAAATTCAGTCCATATTAATTTGATCTCACTGAACTGAAATAGAGACTTTTGCAGCAACCCTTTTTGAACAGTGGAATGTTTTAAAAAGTGTCAAATGGGTGACTGGAAAGGCAGATGTCAGTACAATGGCAGTGATTTCTCCTAAGGTATCTAAAGATACGGAGTGTTGGTGGGCCAGAATTTGAACCTCTGTCCACTTGCACCAAGCGATGGACTGAATTGGTCGTGCATTGGACTAAAGTGCGGGAGGTGGAGGATTAATATCTCCCATCCACCCTTTCACTACTTTCTCAAATCCCATAATACGCCTCTCCCCCCCCCCCC
>BLFO01000614.1:54882-84798 GCA_014634245.1 Montipora cactus | reverse complement strand
CTGCGCTCGCTCGAGCAATTATTTAAATAATCACGCGTTTAAAACTCGAAAATGGTAATATTTCACTGACAAAATAATTGTTACATCAAAAACAAGATGATTCTGAGCAAAAACGACCTTTATCCAGGCGATTTGCCAGAAACTTGAAAAACGTCGGGCCGACTTTTTCAAGATTCCCAAATGCAATCGATCGGTTTCAATCTTGTCCATTTGTGTCCTTCGATGCTTCTCTTTTCTTTTACTGTATTTATTTTGTTGTTTAACAGTTTTAAGTGGTTATTGCAATGTTTCATTGTACTTTTTGTGCATTTTGGGTGTCATGACATTACATTTTGCGTGACATAGCCCCTTTAAACTTTGGAATGAATAAAGAGTTGAACAAGTTAGCACTTTTTTCAAATGGGCCCTTCAACCACTTACCTGGCCTGATAAGTGGTGACTCCTCGTAAGATATAATTTCTGTCCTCTTTTTTAAACAGGTCAACTTATTGAACTCCATTCACGACAACTTTGAACAGTAAGTTCCCAATATTTAACTGAATCGTGAGTTGTAAGCTGAAATTGTAGAATTATTATATCTATAAAACAATCTGTTGAAATGGTTAAGAAGTAAGCGTGAGGTCAAGATGACTGGATATTGGCCAAGTTCTTTTTTTGCGTGTTTCGTCGAGGTCCATAAACACGCAAAAAAAGAACGAGGCCAATATCCAGTCATCTTGACCGAACAATCTTGGTCAATAAAGGATTTATTATATGACTTAAAACACCAAAAAATGATCTTTGATCTTGCGGGACCAAGCGAGAAATCCCGAGCGGGCAGTATCGCTCCATCTTGCCCGCTCGGGTAGCCAATCAGAGCGCGCGATTTGGTTCATCTTGCCCGCTCACGGAGCTAGTCATATAATAAGTACTATTATTATATGGCAAGCAATTCTCAGGCTGCGCTCTGATTGGCTGGTTTTCGGTCGGGATTCTATACAGTATGGAGCATTGCCATGGAAACGGAAATTCAAGTTGATCGAAACACAAAAAGTTTTTAAAAAGCGGAGTTTAATTTTTTCATCAACACAGTACTCTTATAGCAAGTTCGATGATGGAAGACGAAGGCTATAAACATTCGCCAAGCGGATCTTACTAATCAGACGAAAATGAAAACGATGCCATGTAATAAACAACTTACCGACCACACTTGCTCGGGACCCCTTGGTTATTTAATAGCAATACATGAAGCAGCAGGCAACTTAGCAACCTTTGTGGCTTTCCTAATTGGTGTTGATAGAAGAATCCACCTTACAAGAAGGGGTTTCTCTCCATTAACTAAAACATTCACTAATTATCAGGTAGTTTGGGGGAATATCTGTCCATGATTTTGTTGTTGGTTTTTGTTCAGGGAATAATTAGCATTCTGGAACAGAGTCGAGGTTCAGGGGAATAATTTGCATTTTCCTTTGTTTTGAACAACACAGAATGCCAATTATTCCCCTGAACCTCGACTCTATCCTTTTGTTGTTGCACAATTCGAAACTAGCCTATTTCTCTTCCTGGCTTTACAGACTAACCCTAACTTTTGGCTATGATTTTGCCTCAACTCACCCTCCACACACACAATATTCCCCCCAAACTACCTACTGATTAGTGAATGTTTTAGTTAGTGGAGATAAACCCCTTCTTGTAAGGAGGATTTTTTTAAAAGCACCAATTAAGACAGCCACAAAAGTTACTATGTTATCTGCTGCCTCATGTATTACTATTAAACAACCAGTTTTTGCACGGACCTCGCTGCGCTCAGCCTGGGGCCAATATTCCCCAGTACGACTCTCGTTCTAGGTTAGTAATAGGTTAAAAATTATCTCTTTCGCCACATTTGCAACTCAGTGTTGGTGGTAAGTTTAGTTTTCGAATTTCCTCGCGTTCCAGGGTTTTATTGTGGGAAAGAGATCTTGGAAAGTTATAGGTTTTGATATTTTTATTTTGTTATCTTATATATTTTAGGGCAATGTCTTCACCGTCAAACAAAGAGCAATTCCTGAAGCAGTTGGAGAGCATTGTCAAGGGAATTGTGGACAACAAAGACAGAGTAATGCAGGCTTCCTTCTAACTTCTTTTCAGGAAAAATCGGAGTTTTTATGCACTGAAGCAAAGTGTTGAAGTGTGGTTTACCAATTTGAGAAATTTACCACACTGATATGGCACCAAATTATACTCTATTCACATCGATGGTGTTTGCCCTGTGTGTTTCGGATTGGATTCTTGACTAGCGGCTAACTATATGTTTGTTTCTTCTAGACCATTTCTTTAGATACTCCGGACGGTTTTTCTGTCTCCTTTTTCAAATGCTGGTCGCCTATATTTATTTTACACTAGCGTGTTCATAATTTTTCCCTAGATTTTTCGTTTTTAGTTTTCAGTTGAGTGTCAAAAAGTACCACTAATAGGACGTTTTCAACCATCCTCTAGGGACACCAATAACAATAGAGAAATGTACGACTTCTGGTGGACGAACAAAAGAAGCTAATGAGAGATCTTTTGTTTTCGCCACCAGCATGGCCGCGATGACGTCACGTGAAAACTTCCAATAGGCCACTTTCGAAAATACCGTAATACGCTTTGTTTATCCCGCCAAATTTTGCACAAGCATTGTTTTTGTTTTGTCTCGGGACCATTGTAAGTCCGAAGGAAAACTGGAAACAATGCTTATGCAAAATTTGGAGGGACAAACAAAGAGTATTATCGTATTTTAGAAAATAGCCTATTGTGTTTTTCTTTGCGTGCTGATTGGCTTAAAACGTTTCAGCCAACTTGATCAGAAGCAACAGCTAATTCAATTCAGTGTCGCGTTTCCCGCGATTAGCCCCAGCTGTATGTGACTGCTCTTCGTTCTGATTGGCCTATTTGATTTTCTGTAGTTGTTATTGGCTGAAGTGTTGACATTCGTTCGATTGTGCGGCATTCAGTTGAAGACCGTTCTACTGTTCAGGTTACACTTTTAAAATAGCACCAGATAAATAAGCAGTAGACCCTCTAGAGTTTACCGTTGTTTATCGCTTCTTTAGATTGAAAAGAAGAAGGTGGCCGAGAAGCAAAAGAGGGACACCTTAAACCAGCAATACCTCGAGATTGTAGAACAAGAACGGCTGTATTACAAAACGGTCAAAGATTTTACCGAGGTAAGTTGAATTGTTTATTTTGTGTAGAGACCACTTCGATTTTCATGACTATGTCGAACTACGTCGATACATCTTTGTCAAACGACGCATTGCTTTCATTCGAAAGAAATAACAGTCTACTTATCGGTAGACTATTTTAACAATATACGAATTAATATACGGTAGAAAGCTGTGGTAAATGGTTTTTCATTTTTCATTTTAATTGCGCTTCCAAGTGGGAAAAAATGCTATTCCGTTGGCACCGCAAACGGGATGCAGATCCTATCACCAAACGCTTCTTGGATATTCCACCTGTTTTGCTGTTCCGGTGTATTCCCCCTTGAAAAAGCGCCCTCATATATCAACACTTGGGAGTTCAAGAAATGGCTCAGTTCTAATTGGTTAAGAGAAATGCAAGTTCCACGTAACAGTGCAGAAAATAGGCAATTCGTTGCAAAAAGAGGTAACAACCAAGCATTCTGATTTGTCAATGGTGAAAGAAAGTCACACAAACAGCCAATCAAATCCGAGCCAAAGGTGGCGCAATTTTCAAGTGATTGCGTGACACGCGTGCGTTGTTTCTACTCAATTACGACAATGTTTATCTCGAAATTTTCTCATGAATATTATTAATAAGTAATTACGTAATTTTTCTAGTGCAAATTTGTATAGGTAATCACATGATTTCGAGTGCAATTTGGAATAAATAAGCACGAGCCGGAATTTGAAGTCTTTGAAAAAAATTACAAGTGCTTATTTATTTGAAATTAAACGAGAAGAATTGTGATTACTTATTCGTAATATACATGAAAAAAATCGAGATGGTTAAGCAGAAGCAACGCATGCGTATCACGCAATAACGGGAAAGATTACGCTGTCCAGGGCTCGAATTTGATTGGCTATCGATGCAACAATTTCACTTTTCTGCACTCTGTTTGGGATTCATTTACGTGCTCTCAGCCAATCAACGCTCTTAATTTTTTTCGTGTATACTATTAGGGATAAATAAGCACACGTAATTTTTTCGAACTACGAATTGCACTCGCCCTACGGGCTCGTGCTCGTACTTATCTCTTCCTAATTATATGGCTGCATCAAAATCCAATATTGCCAACAGATCTATTTAAAATAAATTGGATAGTTTTTGCTGGAACGTTTACTTCAGCTTTGAACAAACCGTTCTATTCGAGAGAAATCTGAATACATTCCATTAAGCAATCAACTGCCAAGATAAATAAAAGAACCTACAATCCCGGTCAAGAGTTGTTGGGAAGGTTGCGCGCATCCCTTTACTTCACACCCAATTCGATTATTCTAACTATTGGCGGAACTATTTGGGAAGGAGCATGCTCTTGTGGCTATCTAAACAGTGACGCTACCTTCCCAACACTTTTGTCCAGGATTGTAGTATTGGCCAATCAGGTTGCAGCTCTTATCACTGCCATCAAACTGCTGTTTTCTCAAATTTGAAGGTTCACACATGATTCTGCATGTATATGATTGATTTTTTGAGTGTCAAATATTTGCCATGTTCATCTGTTTGTGGAAGCTATATAATTAATTGGTAGCAGGACCATATGCTTTTCCAGTTTGGAAATAATTGGATTCAAAAAATTCCTCGGACTACCAAATTAGATTAGGTCTACGGGCTCGTCCGGTAGGCTTAGTCCAATTTGGCAGTCCGAGGAATTTTTCTCATCCAGTTATTTCCAAATTGGACAGCATGTAGTCCTATTACATATACAAATTGCACTCGAAATCATGAAACTATTTTCACTGGGGACCATCATGTACAAACGCCATTTATTCCCTGGAGATTTAAGTCGAAAATTTCCGTGCATCTCTCGTTCTATAGGAGATCTCTGTTTGCATATTTTATAACCATTTTGGTATAAATAGCCTTGTTTTATCCCGTTTATTTCTCTCTTTGGCTTTGAACGGACGTCGGGTGTTCGACCCTCCCACCTCCCCTCAGCGATGTCCAGCGTGTTGCCATGGCTCCTACTCCTTCCGCTTCCGGGATCGCCTCTTCCCATAACTTACTTCTTCTCGGGGCGTTTGTGAGTGAATGCTCCCAGTGATAATTTATTACTACCTATACCAATAACCATACATTTTCGTTTATTTCTGCGCCATACGCTGACGACAACTACGTGCAACGACGTTTCCTGTACCTCGGTAGCGGTGCATTCGAACTGTACTAGTAATCGGAAGGTCGACGTAGGTTCGACTCCAGCAAAGGAGCACTCGGATTGTTTCCGAATATCACCGAATCATCATCGGAAAAAATTCATCTCATCTTTTTATTTGCCGGGGTAAACATTAGGCTCGATTTCCGCCGCTCACTCGAGTTCGGGTATCCTCCCCGGGAAGAGACGGCTGGACGCGTGAGCGATAGATGATGTCTGTGACGTAAATTCAAAATATAATTTATGCGAAGTTAACAGTTGCGGGGAAATGGCATTAGACAACACAAAAGATTGATTTTAATAACAGTAATTACATAACAGTGCTTAGATGTTCCTACAAATCCAATGAAATTCAACGTCAAGAACGGAAGAATCGCAAAAGACTTTCAGTTGGGCAAAGTTCTATTTTGAAATAACTTTTTCGTTGCCGTAGCTTGAAATGAAAACGGGAGACAGCTCTTGTGAAACAAAATTACTGATAGGGACAGGTGTCTCAGTGAAGAGTTAATCGCTGTGTAACTGTTGAGTTTCTTTTCTTGTAGGAGTGCCACAAGAATGAAGTTCTTCTTTCCAAGCTCAAGACATTAGGACAATCTTAGCTTTGTTGTCTTTAATTGTTGTCAATTACACAAGATAAATTTCAATGTTCAACTAATTGTCTTTTAAAAGTGGAGTTTTTTAAATCTGATTGTTAAGCGGTGAGAACGGTGACTGATTTTAGGCGCTGTTTCCCTGTAATGAAACGTACTGTAGTTGTTCAAAGCAAGGCTATATTTGCTGGTTGAATATCATGACGACCAAGAGAAAATTAAGGTTACAGGAAATGAGGGCGTGGTCCCGCCCTAGAGAAGTGTTTTTAGAGGCGTCCGTATAGGCAATGGGCGTATTCGAACACTAGGAATCAAAATTGGCGAGTCGCGACTGTCATGTTACCCCGTTCCCGGTGTCTTCATGTATTTTTTTTATGATAAAATACCTGTGGTTGCTGCCTTCTGGTAGATCAGTACTTCAACATGAACAAGTCCTAAGGGGTGGGAGGCCCGGTGGCGTCATGGTTAGTGCGCTCAATTCCAGATCGCGTGGTCCAGGTTCGGTTCGGGTCCTGGCCGGGGGCAAGACACTTTACTCTCACGGTGCCTCTCTCCACCCAGGTGTATAAATGGGTACCGGTGAATTTAATGCTGGGGGTAACCCTGCGATGGACTAGCATCCCATCCAGGGGGGAGTAAGAATACTCCTAGTCTCTTCATGCTACAGAAACCGGAGATAAGCGCCAGCCTAATGGACCTACTGGCTCGAGGAGCCTAAGGGGTAATGAATAGCCGGGTGGCTGTTTAGAATGCAGCCAAGGGGCGTGGTCACCATTAACCACACAAGCTGAATAACTTGAAACTGACCAGAAGTTACTCACCAAAAAAGAAAATACAGAAGCCCTTTTGGTTGGAGCTGAGTAGTGCGAAGCTGATCACCCTTGAGTTAACCAATCATGACAAACAAAAAGGGTTTACTTATTTTCGTGTATTGCAAATAATACCAATATAACACATCATCGTCATCATGAACATCATTAGAGTTACAGTTATTGAAAGCTAACCGTTTTAAAATGAGTGCTTAGACTTAAATACTATTTGCACTATTTGTAGGCAGTCTACAGTGTGCGGTCTGCAGACGTCTGCAGTTGTCCTATACACCTGAAAAATAGTCAACAGAGAGGACATCGATGTCCTAGCTTATAGGAAATGAATGTTACACCGATTATTATTGTCTGTCTGATTGTTGAATGTGTTCTGACTGTTATTTGTAATTGAAATTGACAATAAATGCTTTGAAAGTTACAGGTATTTTTGGTGTGCCGGTGCTCAGCGACAGGGTGTAGGATGTCTGTGTCATTGCTATGTGGGAAAGCATTTTTGTTACATTAGCTGTAGTTGTAGTGTCAACAAGTAAAATTTACAATCGGCCCCAGTCGGTCAACATTTTGTGAATTATTGCCCTTATGACTTTTCAAACTTTGAGTATATGAAAGAAGTCAAGTCCTGTTGAACGGGTTCATTAACCTGTATGGGTGTCTGGCCGGTGATACCCCGCGCTGCATGTTTACTGATATCCCACAAAACTGATACTTGTTTTTAATAAAACGAGAAGCTCCAAAAAGCTTACACTGGGTTGCCTGTGGTGCGTGTTACACAAAGAACTGCAGCGTTCCAGTTAATTTTTTCAAGTGGGGCGTCATTAAGACCATTTGAGGGGTCACCCACATGTCGCGCCAGCAGAGGCCCTTTGGCTCACACGTTTAATTATTTCCTAATGGCCTGTCCCATTTTAAGGTCTTTTAGTCTTTTAAGCTTTCGTAATAAATTCAGTTTAAAGATAACAAAACACGCTCTTGAGTAAAATTCACTCGTTTCTTCTTTAAATAAATAGTCGGCAAAAAACTAACTGCAAATTGCTCTGACGGACGTTTTCCAGCATGTCTAGCAGTTGGACTAAGCAAACGTTTATTGCACATACAAGAAAGGACTAAAGGTGTTGTTTCCGCTTCATAATGTGACGGTCTAATCTGATGCCAGGTCAAAACATTGTTTGGCTTTGCGTTTGCACCAGAAAAAGGCAAGCCAAGAGACAGATGAAGAAAAAAAATAACATAGTGTTTATATATAACTATGAATCGAATTCTCATTGAAAGATCTTAAAAACACGAACATTTTTGCAGTCTCTAACGTTTTGTCAAAGGGAAGAAATTGATCACATGCTAGGCAACCGTAAAGGTGCACGTAATCACCCTGTGTCAACTGAATGAACTACGGGAAAGAATGTTTCAGAGTAGGACAACGTACGTTTTAGCGAAGAAACTTCCGTCGTTAGTTAATTTTGTTGTAATATTTAACTGAATATTTAGATTTCTTCTGTCGGGTCAGGAAGCCTTCTTTGTCGGGTTCCTGAGAAACGTATCTA
The DNA here is from genome assembly GCA_014634245.1 of Montipora cactus. Taxonomy (NCBI): domain Eukaryota; kingdom Metazoa; phylum Cnidaria; class Anthozoa; order Scleractinia; family Acroporidae; genus Montipora; species Montipora cactus. The sequence continues at coordinate 76,508 of BLFO01000614.1, read as the reverse complement.
TTTTGACTTCAGGGTGAACTATTTACACAATCGAGAGGTTGAGTAGTAGCCTGCGAACGCAGACGTATTTCCGGCGGTCGTTTCTCTCCCCCGAAAAGTAGCTACTTTTCGTAATTGAAAATCTAAACATCTATGAGATACAAAAACAGACTTGCGAATTACCGCAAATCACAATGCTGACAAGCACAAAAGCGAAGAAATGGTTAAGTAAATATGAAGTTTGTTACTATCTGAATGTATTTGGGTCAGAGTATTAAAAAAGGGATATATTGTCACGCAAATTATGTAATTTCATGACACTCAAAATTCGCAAGAAGCGCGAGTTTCATGTGCACAATCTTCGCACTAGCAAGTCGCAGCAATAAAATTGGATTAACCAGGAAGTTAAAAGAATATTGTTGGCTTCCCAAATAAATTTCATCTTGCACTACAATGATAAAATCACTTGTCAGAGAAATAAAACTCCTTTCTCGTGTATCACATTTCAACGCACGTATGCAAATTCAACGCGATTCCCGGGAAAAATACATAGTAATAGCAGAAATATTATTTCTCGTCAAGTGTTGCATCTTTTATGTTCAAATAACAGCTAAAAATAAAGATTTTTTAACGATCTATCCGTCGGCTTCCTGGGAGCATACTCTCTAGAGAGTAAAGGAACTTCCGACGTTAAATAAGGTGTACCTTTACCTTTACCTGGATATTTTTTTCATAATTTAATATTATCTGTCAAAATTTGCAAAACAGTCAAATCATAAAAATAGCACCGCACGGGACAAATTTAGTCGCATTACCTCTTCGTCGAATTCTAATGCTTAACACAGGAATTTTTAGTTATCGTGAAAATCTTTCTATATTTGTTAGCAATCATCCTTTCAAATTTCAGAGAAAGCGACCGGTCTGCGAATATTTTACGAGTTTCTTTCAATGGGATGTCAAAAGGCGAAGTGGATGTTATTTGCATAATCGGGCAAGTTGCGCGTGTGACCCGTTATAAATCTTTTTTCACAAAATGTTCCCGAATCGTCAAGTATCACCAGAGAAGAAACGAAAATCATTCTAAAAGCTTATTTTACGCAAAAAGTAGGTTCTGGAGGTAATTTTGAGTGTGGAAATCAAGTTTACAGCAGATGACAAATACAAACTTACGAGCCATGGTATATTCAATTAAGTTAACACAACAGAAAGGAGTCGCTTACCTTATATTTTGACACGAAAATGCTTTACTATTGCCATAAAAACTATCCAGTTAAGCTCGCATATTACACATGATGAATTCATAAAAGCCACCATTTTCCAGCGAAATGCTTTTTGAAACAAACAACATATGTGCTATAAGAGGCAAAAAACCCTTCCTATTTCATTTAATACGTGCGTGAAGACAAGAAACTCAATCGTGTCAAATTACACTCCGTGTCAAAAACGCAACACGGTAAATAAATTTCCCACGAGTGTTTAGCATCAAACCCTTCACTGAAAAACCCTTTACTTGAATTATCAAGCAAAAAATGGGCAACAAGCTTTCTTTCAAATAATTTTTGACTAACAGGAATTTGTGAAATTTCCAATTGTTAGCAGAAGACTGTGCAGAATTGAGTACAGATCCAAGTCTCTCTTTTGTTAAACCCATAAGTTACTAGAGAATTTTCCATTTGATTTCTGCGTTGTACAAAACCCCACGCGTACAATATTAGAACTACATGTACATCTCACTTTGATTACGGTTCGACGGGCGACAGATTGTTGTCGAAGTCCATTATTCGTCGCTTTTAAGATTCCAGATTTTTTTCAGCGCCTTCCTTGTTCAGTATCCAATTGACTTTCCATTATTAAGCTCCATAAAGGTATATTTTGCTTAAAAATCCACTAAGACGCCATTCGCGTTACATGACTTTCGACGCCATAGCCGGTTACGTTAATCATTCTTCTGTGTCCACCAGAGAAATCTACGCATTTCCCACTACCCTCTCTATCCTAAGACAATACGCGCAGAAGGCTCTATGCATAAAGACACCACTTAGCAGGGGAGTGACAGGCAAGACTTTTCCCGACACGGAAAATAACAAAAAAACCCACGAAATGAAACCGAGGTTCCGACTGGGTTTGGCAACCCAGTAATTATTAACAGAAAGATAACCGTCAAAATACTTTTCAGGAGGCAGTGAAGCCCAGTGGTTAGGGGCTTGCCTTGAGATCCGAAGATCCCGGATTCGAGACACGTTCTGACCACTCGTGAACACTTGTACAGAAATCACCCTAGGGGACCGCGGAGCAAAGTACGTTGCTTGTTTTGAACTGTGCGCTCCCTTCCCCTGGTCAGGGTCAATTTATCAGCCCGGCATTCCGCTCGGAAGGTGGAAGGTGCCAACAGCATCATCACTCAGTCCGGATGGCTAACGTTCTTCGATTCAGAACCTTGTAGCGTGCGCTGTGGAGATGAATATGGCTTGGAGTTTAACTGAAATGAAGCGTTTTATATAACCCTGTACTATGATTCCGCGGAGGAATTGGGGCGGCTGGCATGCTTTCAGTGGTTTTATTTCGCTTCGAGCGGGTGTCAGTCCCGAATCGAGTGTGTAGCCTTTCCTCTTTCTTAGGAGAGGAAAACCAAAATGCGATAACTCGCTCAAAAAGCTTCGAATCGAGCTGAGAAGCGAGATGATAACAGAAAAGACAAAAAGACATTGACGTGAGTCATTTTTATTGCAAAAATATCAAAATTGAGGCTAAAATGCCGATTATCCTTTTCCCATACAAACCGTTGTAACACATTACCTCCACATGCTGCAAGGCGAGAGTCAGGTTTCGCGTAATCAAACATAGTAGATGTCGGCGACAAACATATCACGTTTCACTCGCTAAACATTCGCTTAAAGATTAAAAGAGTAATAACTATTCTCACTGCATATATAATTAGCCCGTTGCACGGGAAAGGCGTTCTGTAGCTGCGTGCTAGTAATATAATGCATTGCGGCCTCCGCTTCAAACATCACAATTTTAGTCGCCTCGTGGTCAGTTCAACGGAGTTCGGTGAAGTCACGGTAAAGTTTCGCTTCATTTTAACCGCCACCAGCCTGCTATATCATGGCCGACGCCGAACCTGCTTTTCCTCCGCCACCAGCTCCGGCGGCGCCTGCTCTTGAACCTGCGCCTTTAGCTGCACCTGCTCCCGAACCTGCTGTAGTTGTTCCGGCCCCTGCGGTCGAACAAGAGGTCATTTTTCACTTCTGTTTTAAATCTTCCTTAACGTTCAGGTTTCGGCAGCTAGGGTTCAGATGCAGGTTTTCTGGCTTTCCCTTGCCTAGTTTGTCCGTTTTCACGTGTTTCCATGCCCGACCTTTTTTACTGCTCGTCATTTTCGACCTAGGTACTTTTTATGCGGGTTTTCCCATTTATAGCTTTTCGCTTGCTTCGGTTTGTTTTTTTTGTTTTTGTTTTTTTTTTGTTTGGTTTTCTGTTTATTTTATCGCCGTCTTTCGGCTTGGTTGAGTGCGGCGCGATTCCCTTGTGTTTTATTTTCTGCTCCGTCAATCTTATTGTGCTATTAGTTCGCTATTATACACCTTTCACCCCCACGGGGCACGTTCTTTATTTCGGATCGCCTTCTTGGCATATTTTGTTCTTTCTTTTCCTTTGAGACCGTTTGTCTCTTTGCCCCTTTCACCGTGATATATAATATTTTATTTGTTTCTCAAGTTTGTTGTAGTTTTATGTTCATCCAGTCTATGTTGCGAACTTTCGTGAGCGAGTGGGTCCAGAGGTACTGCAAATCTGGTTTCGAAAGCCAGCGCCTAGAACGTTTGTTTAATGTCATATATTTTAGCATATATTTTAGCATGGCCCGGAGGGCCGGCAGCCTGGAGAGCTGTTACACGATTTTTGGGGTATGGCCTGGAGATCTAGCCGCCTGGAGAGCTGTGCATAATTTGGTTAGTCTGTTATGCTCGGATAACCATCAGCCTGGAGAGCTGTCGCACAGTTGTTTGCGTTATAACATGTAGCTTATGGCTACTTGGGCCTTAGTATGTATCTCAGGGCCTACATTCTTCATACCCCTCTTTCCTATATAGCCGGATGATCAAACTCCTGGAGCAAGAAAGCGCTAGTGAGAGTTGTGCTAATACGCTGGGGGCCCTGAGAAGGCATCTCAACCGTCCGCCGTCTCTTTTCGACCCATTCGAGGCTATTGAGCTCCCGGGAGACCCTTGTGCACTTAGCTAGGACGCAGGCACATGAAAAAGCGGATGAATATGCCGCATCGCTTGAAGAAGTCAAGATCAGGCAACCCACACTTGATCCCACTCATCTTCAACGGCTGATGCTTGGTCTGGTGGGGGACCCTCTCAGAGAGAAGATGGCCAAAGAGGCAACGTCTATCCTAAAGGAGATGTCCAAGACGTCTCCGTCGGTTCCCAAGCCAGGCGACCGTTGCGCCACTCTACTCCATACTCGGTTCAGTGTTACGCTTGTGCGGGGTGCGGGCACAAAACACGTAATTGCAAGTCTGGACGTGGTCGCAACCCTCGACGTGGGGCCAATAATTGTATCTGTATTTTGTTATTCAAGGACTTGTGCGTTCTGTCTTGAATACATTTTCTTTATTTGTTTAAACTTGTCTGTTTTATTTTGTCTTGGGGTGGGATCTTTGCCTTTGCCCGGTTGACCTCGGGGGGACCTTCTCAGTGTCTCAATTTCGGACCAAGTTCGGAGCCTGGGGTCAACAAAGGGTTGGGTTCCCCTTTTTCCTTTTTCGAGTGTTTGCTTCAGCTTGTTTTCCTTTTCTTTTCATTCTGTTTTAGGGAAGTTATTCCTTGTTCGCCGCGAGACTTAGTGCGACCCAGCGGCATATCTTTGCAGGAAACGTTCCTCTCCACTGTATTTCCCAGGGAGCCCCTCCCTTTGTTGGCCCCTTGCCTCCCCTGGAGCTAGTGGTGTCGCGTCCAGGATTGGGTAACCTCGCTCATTTTGCGTTTCCTCAACCCTAATCACTTCAGGGCTGGTAATATTCATAATAAGCTGTCCCTTTGGCAGGACCTTCTCGAGAAATCGCCTTGTTCTGAGGTTGACCTTTTGGACGTTATCAGGGACGGAGTTCCTATTGATCACTTCTTCAAGCCATTCAGGGGAAATTTCGCTTCTGCCGTGATATGTTCTCCCCGATCACTTTCCGACCACTTGTGACGATAAGAGTGGTTATCAGCATGTTTTGCTTCATCCTTCGTCCCAAACTTACTTCGGCTTCCAGTGACATGGCTTCTTTTTCGCCTTTCGTACACTCCCGTTTGGATGGAAGGCTAGCGTGTTCATTTACCACAAACTCGGACTCGCAATTTCGGGCGCCCGTGCGGTCTCTTGGGCTCCCGGTTTCACAATACATCGATGATCGGCACGTTGGACAGCTTTTTATTTCTCCATTGCGGGTTTGCCGGAGCCCTTCTCTTTAGCGAGCCCAAGCAGCCGCTTACATCATGTGTTATCTGCTCATCGAGGACGGATATTTCATCGGTATTGAGAAATCGCAGCTGGGCCCGTCCACATGGACTCGTTTTCTAGGTTTCATATGTGATTCTGTGCGTCAGGCCGTCCTCATCCCCGACGACAAGAAAGTCAAGTTCGTAGCCTTGAGGGAAGACATTCTTTCTTCCCCCTTCGTGGGGCTTAAAACACTCCAGCGCTTTTCAGGGAAGGTCATCTCTTTCAGCCTTGCGATTCCGGGATGTAAATTGTATGTACGTGAGGTATTTAAGGTGATCTCCCGTCTTTCAGGGTCTACTCGGCCTTCAGTCAGGGTAGAGGCGGCTGTTCGCACGGAAATTGAGTATTTGCGCTTTCTCGACAACTGGAGGGATTGCCTTTCATGGAGAACTGAACACCACCCTGTGGTTACGCTTTATTGTGATGCCTCTAAGAAGGCCTGGGGTGGAACTTTGCTAAAGGACGGTCGCAATTTGGAGTCGACAGATTACTGGATAGACAACTCACAAGCTATCAATGTTTTAGAGGCTCAGGCTTTGCATCATTCACTCCTCTCGTTTAAACATCATATTAGCTCATGTATATAGGGTGGATGTACACACTGATAGCCTTGTTCTAAAATCTGTTCTGGAGAGTGATGGTTGCAGAAACTCCGGTGTTAATAATATTCTCAAAGACATTTTGATTGCTGCAGAGAATTCAATTTCAGCCTTGACGTACATTATGTTGCTTCCAGTAAAAACCCGGCCGATTTCCCTTCCAGGAAAGTTTCCGACATGGATTGTATGCTGTGAAAGAGGGCTTGGGGGCAGGTCGAGCGTCTTTTTGAGCCCCACACCTTCGACCGTATGTCTTTGGATAGCAATTGTCAACATGATGGAACAGGCCAGTGCTTGCCCCACTTTACACCCTGTGCAACTCCGTGCTCTAGCGGGATTAATATTTTTGCAGTCTCTGCCTTCGGACCACAACTTGTACGTTTTCCCGCCATTTGTTCTAATTGTGCCCCTTCTAAGATGCATTCTCGATCAAGATTTTCACGGCGCATTTACTACAATTATCTCGGACTTGAGGCCTAGACGATTCTGGTGGGCGTTGCTACAGTAACTTGCTGTCGATGGAGTCCTTCTGGGAAGGAAAAACGAAGATGGTGTCTTGTTGTTCCCCTCTCAAGTCGGTCAGCTTTGGTCCTCCAGGAAACTTCAGTGGGATCTATGGGCTATCCTCTGTGTTTGCTAAGGCTCACCTAATCTCATCTTTAGCTTATGCGTCCGTGGAAGTCCGCCCGCCGCTGTTCAGCTTGCCTGTATCCCAACGATTCCGACGCAAATTACAGTCAGGCGTGCGGAACATCAACCGGACTCCACCTTGCTGCTACGGCGACTATTCGCGTGGATGAGGCGGCGATCCAGGCGCGGTTCCAGGAATTTCAATCCGTCATGCGCTCCAACCCTTATCAAAGACAGAAATCCGCACTGGAGCTGCAGCTTTCTCAGTTTTTGAGTGCTTTGTCTCCCCCTAGGACGGTGACTTCGTGTGCTGCTAATGACATTGTTAAATTCCTTATTTCTAAAGATAAGTCGGGTAGAACTGTAGTGCATTCGTCCTCGTGTCCAAGGGCTTCTTGTACCTGTCCAAAACGCTTAGCAGCCGGGTCGGTGGATTCCCTGATAGGTCGTTTGAGAGTCGTCTTTAATAGTCTCAGACGTCTTAATGATTCTAACCCAGTCGCTCATCCCCTTGTCAAACACTATTTGAAATTTGTCCGACAAGAGCAAGCGGGTTTAGCCATTACACCTACTCAAGCGGTCCCTTTGTTTTTCGACGGCTTATAGCTTTCCTCCGGGGTCGATGTGTTAATCAAGCGTCCCTTTCTCTCGCAGATAAATATATCCTCGTTCGGGACGCTACATTTTTTGTAGTGGATTTTTTCACTGAGGATAGAGCCTCCGACCTCAGTCGCCTTCAGTCTCGTAGCGTTTTTAAGTTAAGAGACCGGGAAGGCTATTTGCTCAGGTTCACTCTCGCTAAGAATATTCGCACGGGTTCACCCCGTTCTTTCGCCCTTTATTAAATTTACTCACCCTGAAGTTTGCCCTGTTGGCTGGGTTCGCTAATACATTACGGTTTGCCAGTGCCTTGGGATTTCGCTGGACCACGGATACTTTTTTAGAGTCACAGAATGCAATGGATCAGTAGGGAAAAGATCCTTTACAGGTCCCGCGGTCAACAATCGTTTGAGGAAACACCTTTTCAAATCTAAACTCCATGCTGGAGAGACTCCGCAAAGTTTCGGGTGGGATTGTCCAACATTCTGAGATTTTTAGGTTTCTCCCAGGAAGACGTGGCCCAATATTTGGGCTGGAAAAGTGGGGAGGTCGCGAAAAGGTACACGCAGCGATCGGATGTTAACGCATCTCTTTCAATTTTGGAAAGCGTATTTCCCAGAGTGGCTTCTGATTTGGTAACCCCGGTTGTACACCCCGATAATTTAGAGACTGCTGTATAGATTACCCGGAGATGTACATATGACGGATTGGGGTTTCTGAGTAAAAGGAAGAAATAAAGTTTAAAGTTCTTTATGAGAATGTTGTCCTTTGGTTTTCCGTTCCCTTCTCCCCCTTTTCCGGAATTGACAGCAGAGTGTCTGGGGCAGGGAGCGGGTATCCTCCCATAACTTGGCTTCCCGTACCAGGGGCCCGTTTCTCGAAAGTCCCGAAACTTTACGGGTCGTTTTCGTGTGTCACAATTCCATTTGTATCTCAAGAACGGAGAGGATTTAAGTCGTCAAACTTCACAGGCCTTTTTCTTTTGGTTACCTTAAAAACACGTTAAAAGATCGGCTTTCCAAAACAAGCGGTTGACAGTTTCACAAATGACTTTTCGGGCCCGAAAAGTTTTCGGGACTTTCGAGAAACGGGCCCCAGGGCAGTTAACTTGCAAAATGTCAAACAGCGCATGCTCACCGTTCCCACGAGGTTTGTATAGGTAATCACATGAGGCCGAGTACTATTAAGGATTAATTGCACGAGTGTTTTGGACATTTTCCAAAATTTGGCAATTTGGAAAATTTCCAAAACACAAGTGCAATTATTCCTTAATAGTACGAGGACTCATGCGATTACTTGTTTATCAATAAAGGGCAAAATTTATACGAAGGAAAATCAGGTTAGCGCTACGTCAAATCGGTTGCTATGCAACGGATTAACCAATCATTGACAGGTAATCAAGCCCTCTCTTAATTACCAAAAATGCCCTCTGTCTCAGCCAATCAGCGCTCAGTAATTTTGCCCTTTATTGATAACACCTCTAAACACCAGCAAAAATGGATGTGTTTCGCAGTGCGTCCAAAATAAATCGCATTTCATTTTTGACTATCCTCTGTTATATGCTGCACCGAATTATTGTAGATTCGGTTTTAATGTCCTTTTGATAACCGTTTCATCAGTTCTACAAATCCGGAAGAGTCAACATGGACAAGTCCATTGAGTTAAAATGGTAAAATAATATACAGAAACACTGGACGCAACATCTATGTAAAATTTTGCTCAAAGATATAGTCGATATACTGACTTGATTTGATTTCATTTGTGCACGACCCCACAAGTTATTCAGCTTTATACAGTGGCTTCTTGAGAAATATTTTACAAGGTAATAGCTTGAGAGTTACATATTCTTGCACTAAAATAGATAAAGACAACCTACCTTAGCTTTTGCAGAGGTGTACCACGGGATGACAGAAAAAGAGTGCGACCTTGTTGATTGATCAATTTAGTCTGATTGTCAGATAAAGGAAAGGAAAGGAACTTTATTTAAGTGTCTAATCTTCAGCGCTGGAGCACTTATCGCGGACACTGTAAATCAGCGAAAATCAAATCAAATTTTGATGTCCATTATCATTGTTCATGACCATAAAAGAGAAGGACAGATACTTGTTCATTTCCACAATACATCGAAGCTGAAAACAAAGGATATATTAAGACCATTACAAAGAAACAAACTGTTTAACAATAAAAAACAAAAGAACACAACAGATAAAAAAATTATCTTCTTAGTCAATGGTACACTGAGCGGGAAGCTATATGTTCGCTATGAAAATGGTACGAGCGTGAGGCTATTTGTTCGCAGTGCCAATGTTTTTACTTTGTCTTTAGAAGAAGTCCAATATGGACCAATATGGAGGCTATATTGTTCGTCGAGTTATTTTCTTTGTCGCTGTCATCTTCAGAGAAGTTCTCAATAAAGTACCAGCGGTTGTGCTGCTTTCCTTGAAGACTGGAAAATGGGGTATGTAGTGTATGACTCCTTCATGTATGTTCGGGTCGAGGACTTGTTCTATGAATCCCTTCTTCAGTTGATCGGTCAGTTGTTCGTTGTATTTATAAATAAGCTCTGGATGTTTTCCTTTTAGGGTTTGCTGCAGGTTGATCAGTCTTTTTCTCGTCAATGTGAAGTTTGTTGGTAGGTTTTGCTTGTTGTTCTTCCATGGGAGTCTTACAGTATATATGCCGGTAACTTTGTTGAATTCAATGGTGTCTTGAAAATGTTTCTGGACGTCTGTTACCTCAGGGGCGTTGCATTCATCTGGGAGTTTATTTATTTCCCAGAACTTAGTGAAAGTTTCGTAGAGGTGTTCGTTTCTTGTGGGCTGTGCACCAACCATTTGACATAATGTGCTGAGTGTAGTTTCCGTACTGGATTCGTTGTTGGGTACCGGTCCTGAGAGAAGCCATCCAAACTTGCTTTGTGTGGCCATCCATCTCTCATCTTGTGATTTCTTTGTGTTTCCCACAATGATCTGGGCGTAGTGGTCGTTTCCTATGAGTATATCTATTGTGCGATCACCTTCCGCGTTTAGTGGATCGGCGAAAGCGAGAGCTTTGAATTCAACAGGAATTTCCTTATGTTGGGTGCTTGTGAGTGGTGGGCAGATGATGGGCGTGACCAAGGCTGTTATCTTGACATCTTTATTTACCTCGTGTAAGGTAAGTGTTACGACTTCGTAGGATTTCGGAGTACCTCTAGTTGAACCAAATGTGGTTACGTCTAGTGTGTCGTTCTGAACTGCTTTCAACTGCAGCTTATTCTTCAGGCATTGCGTAATGAATGTCTACTGTGATCCGGTATCGATAAGGATGCGCGCTTGGCATCTCGTAGCTGGTCCGCTTGCTGTGACCAGTGCAGTTTGCATTAGTGTATTTGTATGTGACGTTGTACTTGTCAAGGTTGGCATTGTGGAGGTGACGATTTTGTTGCTTTGTGGCTCTTCTTGTTTTTCATGTTTTTTGCTTGAATCTCGATTAGGCTCACGTGGTTCACAGATCGACGTATGGTGTTTTAGTCCGCAATTTAGACATCGTCCTTTTGAGCGACATTGATATCTTGTGTGGCCTGATCGGAGGCAGTTAAGGCATTTATTTTTCTGCATCAATATGGTTCGTCTCTCTTTTGTTGTTTTTACTTTCGAGCGTTTGTCGTGACGATGTATGCATGGTTTTGGCTCAAATGTTCCATTCGTATTGAAGCTTTTTGGTGGTGGGTGTATTACGCGCGTTTGAGTGTTTGTGAGTAAGGTGCCAACTGGGGGTACGAGAACGTCGTCAACGTCTGAGCTTGCGTCATTTTCTTGCGTAAGTTGACTTTTTTCCCTTGTGTCTATTTCATGACAAAGTGCTGTTCGTAAATCCTTTAGGGAACAATCTGCCAGAGGATTTGTTCTGAATATTGTACAACGTAATTGTTCCGGTAATTTCTTTAGTAGTATTGGGATTAATAGACTTCCATATGAATCTGTCTGGACTCCCAGTGTTTCTAAGACACGAATGTTGCTCTCGCAGCTATCGTGAAATTTTCGTAATTGCTGCACATCAGCTGAAGTCGAGCTGATTTTTGAAAGCGATTCCATATGTGCGTTGATTAGAACTTGTTTCCTTCCGAAGCGTCCTTGCAGCATTTCAATGGCTTTTTCATAGTTTTGTGACGTCATTGGCAGCCCTGAAATCGCGCGCGCTGCGTTGCAGGTTATCAATCCCTTCAAGTAGTTCATTTTGTCAATATTGTTCAGTTCAGGATTGTTGTGTACTGCGTTACTGTAACTGTATCCCAAAACGTAAGCCACTCAAGGAGGTTTCCGTCAAATGGTTGGATATGTACTTTTGGAAGGTTGATGTGGACTCTAGGTGTTGGTTTGACTTGGAACGTACTCACCGGATGAGGCTCGTTTTTGACGAATTCTTTGATTTTCAGAATCCAATAATAGATATCGTCTTGGAACGTCAATGCTTGATCTGTCTCTTCGCTTATTTCTTCATCTGTTCCTAGTGCGTTCAAGATCCTGGAATCCATAGCCTTTATTTCGTCCAATCGTCTTGAGAGGCGCTCTGCAATTGCTTTCAGTTCCGTGTTGTTGAAAACCTCAGTATCGGCCATAAGTCTTTCCGCGCGTTTGATGTCTTGGTTACAGTGTCCTCTGTATGCCCCTCTGACTTTCTTGTGGTGTTTTATTTCCTCTTTGGACATTTTTACAAGGGTCTCGGCACCAGTTTCGGAGATATCAATCAGACTGAAGTGTTTATGATCTTGTGTTTATTCCATTCAGTGAAGGCTTTTTTTTATCTGATTAGTGACGTACATAATGTGACTAATTATACGTACATAATTTACCTTTAATGTACTGATTTCATTACATTAAAGAATTAGTTTGACTTGTTTCGCTTTCAATGGTTACGTCCATTTCAATTACATTTGAGTGTCATTCAGTTCGAATCGCGGAACGACCCTTTTTGAAGCTGACGCTAGACATCTTTTAGTGTGGGTCTACCACGAAGAGCGTGTGCCTTTCTTTGTCTGTGCTTTGAGCGCCCCAAGGCAACATTGATCTTCAGTAATCCAAACAACGCAGCACAGAACTCTCGATGATTTTGGACTAACGTGGTTTGCGGCTTTTAATAACTAATGTAAACAGCGCCACGTGCCTTCTATTGTGCACTGCCCAATCAAAAGACCGCCACGGGCTTTCTACTGTGCATTTTGCTGCACCGCATAAAAAAAATGAAATCTGACAAGATCATTTATATTTTTACGGGCCCGAATGATAAAATATCACAGTGACATTGCTCAAAATTATGTCTCAAAATGCACTAGATTGTATCTCAGCGCATATTCTGAGTTCATTTCAAAAAAACTCCGGGGGAGGGGAAGGGGCATGCCCCTGGATCCCCCCTAAGAAGCTCGTGGCCTTCGGCCCCAAACGATAAATCCTAGATACAACCCTGAACATGATTAGCGATGGACTTACGCAGACGTCCCTTTTCTGCGTGTGACAAAGGAAATAGGAGACGTCTACATGCGGGCTATTTCAACAAGGAGCTATTTAAACTGTCCCTGTGTTCAACAGCCATAAATTTGAAGAAAACGTGCGAGAAGAGGGATTCAAGCACCTGAAAGTGACACCAGGATGCGTCGAGGCCCACGGCGACGTAGGAGATTTATGCAGAGGATACAAAAGACTGCAGGGATCGCTGCATTGGAAGGCAACCCGGGGACGGATGGTGTGTGTAGGGGAGTCAGGGCATACAGAGCAACTGAACATGCAACCACTGGAGTCAGCCCGAACAGACTCATGTTCAGAGGGGAACTACAGGGAAAATTTCCTGACGTTAAGGGACTACCTAAACATTCCGACGATATCTGTTTTTAAAAAGCCATGTTTATTTGTTGTTTTGTTTTTTATTATTTTATCTGTATGTGGCACATTTAGATAATTGCACCGTTGCACTTTGTTAGCGTTATGGGGGAGAGATGTAATGGCGTGACTTCATGCAAGACGCGCTGGGTGGCGGGAATATTATGCATATCAGGTATTTTCAGAAGATATTCTGTAGTAGAGTATATAATCGGCAGAGTAGGCGATGGACGTAAGCCGGGTAGTGAGAAGCGATTGTGAATTATGTAAAATATCAACCGGACTTTACACACACGGTATAATACCTTGGGTATTATGGATCTCAATCGGTAGAGTGAAGGTGATCTAATCCGAAGGTGCAGTCGGATAATTTCCCACCCTGGTTAGAGGCCCATTTCCATGACCTTTGCTAATGCTCAGGTGCGTTTCCTCGGATTATATTCTCAGCCCTGTGCTAGACGAGGTGGCCTCATGGTTAGTGAGCTCGATTCCGGATCGAGTGGTCTGGGTTCGGGGCCTGGCAGGGGACATTGTTGTGTTCTTGGGAAAGAAACTGTACTCTCACGGTCCCTCTCTCCACCCAGGTGTATAAATGGGTACCGGCGAAAATGCTACGGAAACCGGAGAAAATCGCCGGCCTGATGGGCCTTTCTAGGCTCGTACAGAGACTACCTTTTTTACTGTACAAATTACCTATTCAGTGCTATGCGACCAGGATCAGCCCTTAACACGGAAGGCTTTTATTGCAGCTGTATTTAATCTTGTTTTAATTTGCCGTTATACTTTGCTTGAAACAACAAGTTCATAAAAACAAGAGCCTGATTTTTCCTCGCAATCATTTGAACGTCTCTTTTTCACCAAGGCCGCGACAACAACTCGCCGCTTCGTTAAAAGAATCCATTCATTCTTGCAATGATATTCAAAGTTTGAGCGCCAAGACGGTTTTAATCAATACTAGTATTTTCTCTCATTCCCACGGCAGAATCGTTCATCTTAGATTCCCTGGCTCCATTTTTTTCAAAACAGTCGAGATGTTCAGCACAAGTCCGTATAAGGGAAATCGACCAAACCTCGTATCCGAATAAGATGATTTAACGCATTTCTTGAAAAGGCCAAATTTTTTCACTGTTCTTCTTCCCTCTAATTTCGCCGGGAGCATCGTTGCTCTCTTCGAAATTGTGATTTTCTCAATATTCATGTCGCACTGCTGCCTTTGACCAAATCCTGCCTGGCATGACTTCCCTTTGCCAAATAAAACTAGTAAGCTGATCAGTCCAAGTATTCTTTGATCTGAACTTCATTCATAATGCATGAAAATCTCACTGCTATCAATGTTTCTGAAGTAACGTATTAATTGATTACGACTGGATTTTGTTAGTTTGAAAAGATCCGAGTGCTGCAGTCGTGATTGCCACCAGAGGTACAGGATATACAGGAGACTCTTGGGACCAACGCATGCGAATTGACCAACAGACATCTCGACGGATGTCACTCTTACAATTTTTAGGATTGTCAATTTTCTGCCCGGTTATGTTTTCAATCTTTTATAATATCATTGCTGGGTTGCCATATTCAGTCCTTCCTTGGTGCGGGAATAAACGTTTCCTCAATACAACTGCAAGACATTGCCTGACAGGCAGGAAAACGTCCGTCAGAGAAGTTTCCAGTTAGCTTTTTTGCAGACTGTTTAAAGAAGAATTGAGTGAGTTTTACTCAAGAGCGTGTTTTTGTTATCTTCGAACTGAATTTGTTACCAACGCTTAACAAAGTAAAAGACCTCAAAACGGGACAGGCTGAGTAGGATATGAAGAATTCTGCAGGTTGAGGAGGGTGTTATCCACCAAGGCCGAAGGCCGAGGTGGATAACATCCTCCGAGATCTGCAGAATTCTTCATATTCTACGAAAGCCGAATTCAATAATTGCTTTATTATTCAATCAAAATATTTTCTTCGCTCAAACTTCTAAACCTACTCGCAGCCATTTTTCTGCTCAACAAAAATAACACAATCTCGTCGCCAGCTTTTTTCGGTCAACGGTTTAATAATTTGCAGCGGGCTGCACTTTCGACGTCATTGATTCAATATGACGAAGTTTCTTTCCAAATTTGTCAACAGCAGCTGGTTATGGTGAATTATGCCTGTGGTTTTAACCAATCAGAAACGTGGAAATATTTTGAATGAATAATAATACATTATCGGTTGACCTGACTGCACAAGAATCAATTAAACACGTTAAAATTATTTTTTGTTTTGCGATCAGTGGCCCAATAATTAGCAACACCACTTAACTTGCCCATGCACTTGTCTATCAGAACTTGGACAACACTGTCTATGAAAGGACTTCAAAAATCTTCATATCATGATAGGCCGAAAATCAGATCACTTCAGTTATTGCAAGTTAATTTGTTTTTAAGCTTTTTTACTTTGCTGAATTCTTCACACAGAGATGTTTTCAGAGTCGGAACAACATGATTTGATATTCGGCCTGAGGATATTGACTGTAGACAGAGCCGTAGAAATAAATTTCACGATCAATGTCTTGAGGTACTCCACAAGTGTCAACGGCATTCGGTACTCAATTCGGTTTTTGGGAAAAAAAACTGTTTCACTAAGAATAAGTCGGCGATGTGATAATTTTGTTTTTTTAGCTCTTTCTAAGAATTTGACCTTTGCATGCAGTGACTAGTATAATCACAAGAGTCGGAGTGAAGGGAGCTTGCATTTTGCTGAAAACAGAAAAACTAGGTAAGACTATTTTTATTAGTTATTTTAACTTTCAAAATAACCCACTACTGATTTTGTTCCAAAACTCTTTTTTTCGTCACACTGATTAGATCTTTCATGACTGACGCCTTGGCAACTAGTTTTGTTTTTAGCTCGCAGAGTGAGGTCAGTGCGGGTCATTGGACATCTTTAATGAAGTTATTGAGTGCCAAGCCATGCCTTATTTAGAAAGATTAATTAAATCCTTTGCTGTCAATCTTGGCCTTATAACGACGCCACTACTTCCACCACACCCATATTAGAAGCAAACTCGACTAAAATGGATTTAAGAGAGGCGTTAACTCCCAAAACTTTTAACAACCTTAGTTTCTTAACGGTTTTATTTTGGATTTTTCTTGGCTTGGCAGCGACTGGGGTATTTTCAGAGTTGGAAATCAGTGAACCGAGGTTCCACTTTGACTGCGATGTGAAAAGCGGCAGCGACAAGGGTTTCATTCGAAGAAAGTGCTTAGACCAGTACCAAGAGAAAATCAACAAACTCGGCATTCCTCCCTACGCCTTCATCATTGTTAATTTCTCCGCGATTTCCATTGTTTCCCTCGTATACTCGCAGTACGTCAAGTCAACAGTTAATAGACTCGAGGGCGGTCACGAAGATGCCGAAGGAGAGCGGAGGAATCCAAGACGAAGGCGTCGGCTTTTCGTCACGTATTTATCTCAACTTGCCGCAAAATTTGCTCTGGGAATCATTTTTATTGTCTTCCTGGAGACCGACTTATTTTATCCCGGGCACTTTCCCACAGATTTTACCTGTCGTGTTGAAAAAGGTAATGATTCGGGGGATCTATTCACGAACCAGACACAATCAACACTTCACAAATGTTTCAGTCAGAGAGCAGCGAATAAGACTTTCTGGATCAATGCTGTGACAGTCGTTAACGGCATTTTCGCATTTTTTGCTTTAGTGGAGATTGTCTGGATCTTATCACGAGCTAAGAAAGGAAGAACTTTTATGGACAATCGACAGTTTTATGCTGATCATTTGAGATCGAACTCGGATCAACAACAGGAAACACCTCAAGAAGAAATACCGTTAACTGAGGTAGAAAGTGGTTGTCAACCTGCAGTGCAGGAAGCCGTCACTGTCCAAAATGCTCCTTCATCACTGAATACGGGTGAAGCGGAAGAAGCCATTAAAAAAATGAAGGATGATTGCTTAAATTCCACGGAGCAACTCCATGACTTGAAGCAACCTTTTCGACGGAAGCCAGGCGAAGGCCCAAAACCCAATGATCTAAAAACTGATGAAATTTATGTCAATGTGGCAATCCATGAAGGCAGAGCTTTTCATGTCTTCGCGCAAAATAGAAGCGAGCAGCTCAAATAATACCCGCCCAATTCTAAGGACTGTCTGTACGCCACGCCAGACGATCTCATTGACAAACAACACAAGAATGTCCTTGTTGTTGGACGTCCTGGCATAGGAAAGACATTGCTAAGCACTAAAATCCTTCGAATGTGGGCATCTGGTGAAGCCTTTAATGGAGATCAAGATGACAAAAAAAACATTGTTGCTGTGTTCCTCCTGAAATTCAGGCGCTTTACAAGCAATCTATTGCTTACTCTCCGTGAACTGTTGGCTAAAGCAGAAATAGTTGAGCTGTTGTATGATTCTATGTGGAATTTTGTTATTACATATCCAAGCCGAGTTCTTTTTATTTTTGACGGAGTCGATGAATTTTCTGCGAAAGAGGATATCGCTGGAAAAGACCACACATGTTACAAGAATGGCTTGGAGGAGAAGATGCCTGCTTCCGCTTTGTTTAACAAACTAGCCAGAGGACAACTTCTTGATGGTCTAAACATAATCACAACAACAAGACCAACGGCAGTGACCTGTGTTGAAGATGTGAACTTCGATAGAACAGTCGAAATCCTCGGATTTACGTCCGAAAAGATTGAAGAATATGTCGAAAAGTTTACACAAGGAGTTCGCGACGCAAAGGACAAAATTTGGGGACACATTAAGTCGAACATGAACCTGTTTTCATTGTGCTACATCCCAGTGAACTGTTTTCTCATTTGTTCTTGTCTTTGGGAAATTATCAGGGATACAGCACACACCCGGCTCCCTACAAGAATGACTGAGATTTACACGATGGTAGTAAAGATTCTCTTCTTTAAACACAATCGGCAAAGCAGTGCTCAAGGTAACTGGAATCTCAAAGAGTACATGTACTTGCCGTTTAACGAGCTCCCAGATGATGACAAAGAAATTTTCAAGAGGCTGGGAGAAATTGCTTTTGAGGGAATAAAACAAGGAAGATTGCTCTTTGAGTCAAGCAAAGTCATTGGACTGGAAGATTGTGGACTTCTTCACAGATTGCCAGACGCAGAATCCCGTTATAATGAGCCGCCGAAAGCCCAATACTGCTTTACACATTTGACACTGCAAGAATTCTTCGCTGCAAAAAATGTTGTGGAGTCCTTGAGTAAAAGAGAACTAAACAACTTTGTGTCAGAACACATTAACGATGGTACATGGCAAATGGTGCTGCAGTTTGTGGCTGGATTACTCGAGCCTGATCCAGAAACACAGAGCTCAAACAGCGACATTTTTATCAAACTGCTTCCAATGTCGACTGAGGAGAAATCCGAACGGCAACTGATGAGTGATCACTCGTTACCAGAGACAAAAACACTGACCTGTTGGCCAGCTAGAAAAGACAAACAGCTAGCACTGAACTTATGTAAGTGTTTGTACGAGATTGATGATGAAAAACAGCAGGCAGTGTTACAAAACAAAATTGAGCAAATTGGCTTTAACGCGGTAGATTTTAGTAACTGTTCAGTCGGGCCTGTTGACTTTGCTGCTGTCTCGCATTTCATAGAAAATGCTTCGGGAGTTTTGAGTATGAATTTGAAGGTGAATGATCTTGGTTCATTGGGTGCAAAAGAAGTGCAAACGTTTCTTGTCAATACTGGATGCAAACTAAACAGCTTAAACCTCAGGTATAACAAGTTAACTGATGAAGCAGCCGAGCATTTATCAGCAGCACTAAAGGACAGTAATTGCAAACTAAACTTCTTAAACCTCGAGTATAACAATATAATTGATGAAGCCGCCTTCCGTAGATCAGTTGAGCATATTAATTGCGAAGTTTTATTTTGAATAAACTTAAACCCTAAAAACACGCAGTCGTTTCATTTCCATGTTTTTTAGCTTAAGAAACTGAAAGTTTGAAGTTAGGACGGTAACTAAATCAGTACGAGAAAAACTGAAGGTTAAAATATTTCAACCCTTTGAATATAAAGGAACCATGGATCCCTGAAAGTTTTTTAAATAAGAGAATTATTATAGGTTCAAACATCAAACAAATTTGACAGTAAATTTCGTTTATTAGATTGTGACATGGAAGCGATTTCATTTAAAATTCAGCTTACCTAAAATAGCTTCAGAAAGACAAAATGTCCAACTATTTCGTAAACCTAACAACTTTTTTGAAGTGTCCATGGTTTCTGTGTAAAACATTTCAAAGCTCAGCTCCTTGCACTTCTTCCCAATGAACGTTTGATGATTCAATGCTTAAGTAACTTGAATTTGTACTGATGATTTCTTTAGTTTCATTCTTTAGTTGTACTATTTGTAAGTAAATCCATTGTAAACTGAGAGCACAGGATCGTGTTTCAAAGGGTCATCGAGCATATTTTTCTTGTAAATATTGGCTTTGGTGGAAAACAAAAAAATGCTGAGTTGATATTCAACTACTTTGCTGATGTCATCTACGGATCCAAATGAACCAATCAAAAAGAAGTTTGTTGTTCAATTAACCAATCACAAAAAAGACTCAGAAAATGTCTTGTTTTCTAAGAGGTCCAATTCTTGAATGAAATGAACCAATCACAAAAGTTGAGGTGAAATTTGGATCCTAACTTTCACAACTTTCACATTTTTTTAGTTAATGAAAAATTTTAAATACTAGTAACCACACTACAACGTAGTGTTATAGGTAGTAAAAAAAGTAGATCCAAAAAAAAAAACGACCCTTCGGGGTAGAGCACAAAATATTTCGACAGTTTGTAAATAATATTTCAACTTTGGTTTTTTAATTGCATTGTAAAACTCTATTATCAATATGTAACGGAAGATTTCTCATAATGCATGCTTGAAATTGTTTGTAAGTAATAGTTTGTAACATTTGTAAAAGTAGTTCTGGTTTAATTAAACTTTTGAGATGAAGTTTTGTGTGTTTGCATGAATTGACTTTGTCCTGTCACGCTATGCTCCCCATTCTTGGTGATCACTGCCCTGTGTTTTGAGTCCTACTCCCCTGAAAATTGTTCATTTAAAAATTCTAAAAACCGGAAAGAAACTCCACCTTTAGTAATTTATAGCTTGTGCTATTTTCACCCCATGGTTAACTTGAATACAGCCCAATAACGCGAAGGAGCGTGAAAGACCCGCAGTCAACTTTCACCAACAGTAGCTCTGGTTTTCACCCTCCTTCCCTCAACAATGCTTCTTATCATGCGAGCGAGGCTGTGATGTAACACTATTACCCCACCCACGTTAGGCAAAGTTGTGACTTTACAGCGGAAAACGCAGGAATCTCGTGGGTTTTTTTTAATCTTCGGTTTTGTTTTCGGCCGGATTCTGCAATCTACTCCGGATTTTTATGACCTTATGTTCTTCACGCAAAAATCATTCGCGAACACAAATCCCTTCCCCACCCTTACACGAGTTAGATGATTAGGCCATTGCAGTACACACCGCGGTCAAACGTCTGAGCATGCGCGAGAAATTGTGTTGGAGGCTCGTTGGAGGCAATTCTGTCTATTTCAAAACACTGGCAGAGAAGGGAATGGAGATCTAATCTCCGATAACAATGAACTTATTGTTAAAAATAATCACAGGCTGAGGGAACTAAACATTTCGCCACTTGATGCTTTTAGACTTCTTGCTTTAACTGATGCTTTACCACTTTTAATATACATGATGGGATCAAACTTAACTTAAACGAGCAAACTATTCTAATCAAAACAGCGGCTTCCAAAATTGTCTGTAAGGAACTTCGAAATAGAACCATCACTCCACCAACTGCTCAGCTGAAATTTAACACTAAATTTGTTGATGATGTCTTAGAATGGAAGGAGATTTACAGCTTGCCTTTTCGCGCTACCTTGGATACAAAATCGCGTGAATTTCAGTACAAATTGCTCAACAGATGTCTGGTAACAAATGCTTTTTTGTTCAAAGTTGGACTTGCATCAACTCGAGCATGTTCTTTTTGTGGAGATATGGACGAATCCCTCGAGCACCTCATTTTTATTGCATCTTGTCATTATTCAAAAAAATTTTGGGCTGAAGTGATAAAATGGTTTGATAAACAAGGGATTGAAATCGCTCATCTCTCCGATAAAGGTATAATACTTGGTATTGTAAGGTGTGACGATGAATTATTTGTAAACCACGTTATATTAGTTGCCAAACAGTACTTATATTATTGTAGACAAAAAAGTTTTTTACCTTCAATTAGAGTGTTAGATTCCAAAATTAAAATGATTTACCAACTTGAAACAGTTATAGCCAAATCTAATAATAAAATGTCAGCTCACAATATAAAATGGGGCAAATACAAAGTACAATAATGTGCAATGGTACCACTGCTGTACGTATATGTGAGAAAAAATTGTTTACAATGTAAAAAAGATGATGAAGAGGTGTATGTGTATGTGTAAGTGA
>BLFO01000614.1:17672-46791 GCA_014634245.1 Montipora cactus | reverse complement strand
CCCCCCCCCCCCCCCCCGCACAAAAAAAAAATCAGTCCCCTACCTTATGAAAAGTGAACGGCCCTTTGTATGTACTTTTTCGTCCATGTTTGGTTGAAGCCGGACGAATGCCTTCAAGCTTACCAATGACTAGAGTGTGTGCTGATGTGAAATGACATGCATGGCGCAAACGTACTTCCAGAGAGAACATCCGACAAAGGCACCGTTCGGTACTATTACATTGCGTATCCTTACTGCGCGGAATTTTATCCTTTATTACGGCGCCCATACACAGAAAATTGCGCATTTTTTTCTGGGCGGCATGGCAGAAGCCTGGCCTGGCAGTCATAATCAACTACGAAAGCAACTTGTAACATCAACAGTCAACATTTAACTGCTTCATTTGCACTGCTTTGGCCTGTAATGCATGTAATGCCTATATCTACCGTTAAATACCAAAATGCGTTTAACAATGCTATGTTTAAGTGGTTTTGAACTATATTCTCGTTGGGTGCCCCTGACCGTACGTCTGAAGAATAATTTTTTTCCTGATATTCTAACAACACACTTTTAAACGACAAATATAAACAGACATATAAGACTAAATATCTACTGATTGTGTCATTCTGTGACTATTCAGTTGGCTTAAATTATAATGCAATCGATGGTTCGTTTGGTTTGCAAAACATGTGCTTTTATCTTTCATGTTACAAAACTAAAGCAGATTTTTGGTATGATCTGCGGTAGCAAAAACACTTCACTTACCACTGTTAGTTACATCTACATCACGGTTCCTTTCTCAAATGTGTCATCTGTAAATCAGTATTACGCTCTTCAATCTGTTTAGTGCACGGTAAAGATCGAACGCGTGAAGACCATCCACTGCGCGACAGGCTATTTTTTGAGCACATCAGATTACCAGGCATGACCCCAGGCCACCAGTTTAATATCAAATATCTTTGCCCTTGTAACGCAAACTTTCCTTAATCGGGGAAGTGACGCGTAATATTTTACTTAAGTTGTCGTTACTTTGCATAAAAATTTACTGGTATGAATTTTACTCGAATATTTTCGTATTTTTTTACTCGTATGTATCCGTATGTTAGTCGTATGTATCCGTATGTTACTCGTATGTTAGTCGTATGTGTCCGTATGTTCCGTATGTTACTCGTATGTTACTCGTATGTTACCCGTATGTACTCGTGTGGTGTTTTAGTCATGATCGATTATCTGCAGATCATCTGTGCACAGAATGTCTGCAGAATATCTGCAGAATGTCTGTAGAGCGTCTGCAGCGATGATCTGCAACAAGTCTGCAAATTTGCAGACGCTCTGCAGACGAAATCAGCCTATCCGGTTTAAAAAAAGCCCACAAAATGCACCAATCAAACAACCTTTATTTAAAAGACAGAGAGAGGAAGTCGGTCTGTTATTCATCAAAAGTAAACGATTAATGCTGATAGATACGCAAAATAATATCACCAGCAGGAATTTAAAGTATTTTCTTAGCGTGACATTTTCAACGCATTCCAAATGAATTAAAAAACCCTCGAGTAGCAACCACTGCTTTCAAGAATCTAAGCCTCGCGTAGACTGCGAGCAACGAGGGAACTTGCTCGCAGGCTAGGCTTTGCATGCTTTTTTTTTTTTTTTGGTTTGCTTGGCAGGTTATTTACAGAAACGAGATCGAGTAAACTAGATACTGCCCACAGTCTTTCAGAGTTCTCCAGAACCACTTGTAATTTTTGCGGTGTTTGGTGTGATTCGTTATCCTCGCCGCACCGCAACACTGATACACGGCGTCTGCAGGCAGAAATTACAAGTCCGAACAGCGATTTCATGTTTTTCGATTCTTCCAGATTCAGCTGTAGGTGGCTGTTCTGCTGGAGGCGCGAGTTCGCCCGACGTCTTATTTCTTGGGAAGAGACGAACAGGGTGTTGGTGGCGTAGGACCATCTTCTTGCGGCACGGCAAAACGTTTGCGGCCTGGAAATAAATGAAGGAAACATTTTTTTCTTATGGACGAACAGCAAGAAACTGGCAGAATTGTGCAACCACAGTGGAAATACTGTATTAGGAATCTGCTGTGTTTTTTTTTTAATTCTTGCTGCTAGAAGTGCGATGTTCTGTATAGGCATTTTGTCCAGTCTCTGAGCATCAGACTCAGTGTACATTTACGGTATTACTATAGTAGTCAATTTATATATATTCCGATGGGAAAACCTCCATACATGCGATAAAATGAATGAGTAATTAGATTTTGCCGGAAACAGGATCAAGGATGACATAACCTCAGACTAAAGGGCATCAAGTTTCAAAGTGATGTTCGTTGCAAAGGTGGCGCGCTTTTCGGAAATAATAGTGAAATAAACAATGTAGCTAAGGAGAAGAACGGAAGGTAACTGGAACCCTTTACCAAAGAATTAAAGAAAACTCCCTCGCGCACACAGTGCGAAGAGGATACGGGTAGGTAAATTAAAAGACGAAATAAAATCTAACAAAACAGGAAGGAAAATCGTGATAAATAGCATTTACCTTCTCCAGATTGTACTGGTCTTATGGAAACAACTTCACAGTTTTCTTGCTGCCTAAGAAGACAGAGAATATCATCCTCTTGATGCTCCGGTATCTCAACAGTTAACTACAATAAAAAAGCAAAAGCAAAAAGGTTTTCAGACAAGGCACAAAACGGTGAGGTAAAATGAATAACTTGACAAAAATATAATTCGGCTCAAGCATTCTTAGTCAATGATAGCCTGCGTAAGTCATAAAGGCGGACGAGGGCAGAAAAACCGCCCGGCTCGACAAAACCGCCATGCTACGCAGGCTAAGTAAATGACCGTTGTACTCACCCTCACTCGTTTTGCTGCAGTAGATCCAAGCATTTTTTTTTTTACCCTTGTCTTTGTCTAAAATCATCTGCAAGTCGCTAGCCGTGATCCTTGGTCTACGATGTTAACGGATCGAGGTCTACGAGTGACAGCTCCCCCAGTCCAAGGTTCCTTATATAGGCAGAAAATGTGACGTTGACCCTCGGAACTCAGTCACTCCTTGATTATCGTGTTTATACCACAAACGTTTTTACCGCTATCACGCAACGTTTTTACTGACAAGTTGACTATGTCTATGTTTCCAAAGGGATAAGAAAGTAACGACTCAAACTTTCAAAGCCACAAAAACTTTTAAAAATGGAATGATTGCAGATTTTAATGATCTTATTTTGAGATTGATTACGCCACTAATCAAGTTGAGCATAGTTAATCCCCGGCACTAAAATTGAAGCATGTTGAACTTCAAAGATAATGATACTTAAGAAGGAAAACTTCCTTAATTAAGGCCGTTTACACGACAGAAAAATTTGGTTCCGGACCGGTCAAAAAAGAGGTACGGACTCATAACTTTTGTAAAGGAACACTGGAGTTTCTGCAGGGCCATAGGCGCCTATGGCCCTGTGAAAACTCCAGTGTTTCTTTACAAAATTTATGGGTCCGTACCGCTTTTTTGACGAGTCCGGCCCCAAATTTTTCTGTCGTGTAAACGGCCTTTTAGTGCTCATGGGTCCGTAGCTTATTGAATGTCCAGAAAAGTGATCAGATCTGAGGAGCGCCGGAGTGTTTTCGATTTCAGCGTCGGCATGACCTTCACGTCAATCACGACAACTGATAAGAAAAACATCTCATGATGTAGGCAAGAAAAATAATCACAGTACAGTAATTTAACCATCTTATTGCACTTTTTATGATTCATTCACGTGTTGACTTCAACTTTCGTATCGTTGTTCTATCAACACTGATATGTCGATCGATCAAATGTTTTTCCCTGAGCGTTTGGAACTGAGAATTTAACACCAATGCACCCTGCAGTACTGCTCTTAAATTTTATTGAAAGAATGTGTCAGGTATGGGTGCCTAATTGCTATATAATAAGGATAAATTAAGGTCGAAAGAGTATTTATCCTTTCATTTAAGTGTTCAATCGACGTAACATTTGATTTACTAACACGTTGTATGTAAGTGGCTGACCATTTATAAGCCTCTTTATACTAACGCATTTTAAATTTTCGACTATCGTTTTATCTGTACAATCGAACTATTTTATTTATCTCAAAACACACCAGTAATGACTGATCCAACTAAGGTTTATACCGAAGTCACGATACAATGATGATCTATCGATCCGGTTTTTGGGCTTCAACGTGTTGCAGATCATCTGCAGACGCTGCAGATAATCTGCAGATCTGTTGTTAGTCTGCTTTTTGGCTGCAGTCTTAACATCGCGAAGTGTATTCAAGCTCAGTGTCTGCAGTACGTAGACTGAAAACAGACTCTGCAGACGATAAATTAGTCTGCAGATGATCTGTTGACAAAAACAGATCTGTTGCAGATCTGCTGCAGATCTGCTCGTTTCGTACGGGATGACATGATGAAGCCTGAGCAAATCGACATTATGATTCCGAAAGCACATAAAATGATCACAAGAATCAGCGCTCCAAGCTCACTTTTTCAAAAAGTCGCCTTTTGGCGACCTTCAATTGTAAAATGGTCGCCATAAAAAAATCTTGGTCGCCCAAAAAAAAAATCGTTATGTCCAGGGCGGACACTTCGCTCATGTTACATGAACGTCTACTACGCCGAGCGACACATTTGCACTTTCCTTGCCAATTTGTTACATTTACTCGCTTGCCGATTAAAATATTGTAGTTACGGGCAAGACAAAGAGAAGGAAGAGACTCAGAATATAGTGAAACTCCACTTGCCTGAGAGATCTTTGCATGATTTGCATAGAACTCTGCATTAAAATAAAGTTTACACGCAGTTAATACTCGTAAGGTTCCACTTGGTGTCTCATCTCCCTTAATTAAAACTGATGCCGAATTATACAGGCAATTCCCATCGCCGGAAACCTTCACAGCTCGTACGCCACGTTGTTCTTCAGGAAGTAAAGCAGTCCCCAGAGTATCTTCCGAAAACCTCGATAAATTTACTTTCGGGACGCTTTCCAATTCTGCACGGAGAATTTACTCATGCTCTTCTTGCACGTCGAGTACTCTTTCAGTTGATGATGACTCCTCACTGACCAAAAGGTCTTTCAAGGTCTTGAAAATTTTCTCAAAGTCTTTCATCATGACAGAAAAGAAAGACTGAGCCCACTTTCATTTTTTTCACATTCTTTCATGGATGCAGACAACCCTTATGAAGCTTCTGATTGGATAGTTTTCGCGCGCAAAAGAATGTGACCCGTCCTTGCTTTAAAAATTAAATATCTGTACGCATCGTAACATTGTTGAGTTCAAACTCGATTAGAAGACACTTCAATCCGCTTTATAGTAACATTATTTTCTCTTTATAATCAACCACTATAAACTACAATAACCCTGTGTGGATTTACCTAGTTTTGTTTTTGCGTGACAGTTTTCATCGCTATGAGTGACTGAGATCGGCGATGACCAGCAACGCTGATAAAAGAAACCAACTTTCTCGCTTTATCCCATTTGTATCCCATATTTCGCGAAAATTGAAAAAAAAAAACAGCTCACTTTTACCATTTTTTTTAGCGATCACTGTTGAAGGAAAAACCCCTTTTAGATTGCCTCGTTTTATCTCTCTCATTCAAGAGGCTAAAAACAACATTCTCGCAATCATTGATGCGTGACAACTGCACTTGGAGTCAGCACTGAATTTTTTTTTCCTATGGGAAAATTAAACATCCTCACTTTTTTTCCCACAAAACCGTGCCCCAAAACTTATATGATATACACAAAATAAGACAGAAATGCTCTCAACTAAAGTTATTTTTATTATAAACACATTGAAAATCCTGCAGCGTTCAATCTTGGATTGGATTTCGCCGCCAACAGGTCGACCGGGGCGGCAAATCGTCTGTGTTCACTGATGCGTCTCAACAGAGAACTGTCTCTGTCGGGATGGAATTCAGTTCCGCTCCTCAGCAGGGTACAGGAAGCATAGTTTGGCTTGTTCCCAGTTTTCGCTCAGTTTAGGTTTACGCATTCGTATCGAGTAGCGGAACGGCGAGAAAGAGAAACCGTCGCTTTTGCTTTTGATAATTCGACCAAAGATCGATTAATTTTCCAAGTAAGTTTCTTTTATAATCTGTCGGTCGCCAATAGACCAAATCGGCTAACTCAATGTTGTACCCAATTCAAACCCTTTGGGAATAAAACGTTTTGTTCCAGGTATTTCCATATCATTTAAATATGAATGCTACATTATCATGCAAATACAATACACAAAGAATCTTAGTCCCGGGAGATTTGAATTGGGTACAACATTGAGTAAGCCGATTAGGTCTATTGGCGACTTTCGTCAAAATTTTAGTCGCCAAATATTTTTTCCACTCGCCATGGCGACCAAAATGGTCGCAGCTTGGAGCGCTGATTTAGAATCATAACTGCTTATTCGATACCCTAATTTCCTGTGTGTCTTCTTTAGAGGAATGGACTCCGAAAGCCATCTTGGTATAGAGCTCCAAGAAGACAACAAGATCCCCAAGAAATCATGCAAATTTGGCAAAGTAGTTGTTGGAATCACAGGAGCCACAGCACTTGGAATTGTTCTTGTCAATGTAGCGTTTGTCACGCAAGCTCTGAGAAAAATTTTCCTTCCTATGTGCCAGCGACAGAGAGACAAAGTGCTAATATTACTAAACCGGCAAAAACCTCTTAAAGGCAAGGATCGACGATGTTGAATTTGGGCACTGGCAATGGGAGAGTGGCAAGTTTTAGTTTTGCAACTCGTTTATCATTCCATACGTTGAAGGGGTAATAGGCCCTTTGCATGATCGTGTCACGTGAGAACGGTGACCTTGTGTGAACCCTGACTACACTTACCCGGATATTTTTGAATCTGCAACTTTAATTCTCCGGATTAAAAAATATTCCCATCCACACGTAGCGAATTCAAATCAAATTTGCCTTTCCACATCTATCCGGACTCAGGACTCCTCATGGCGACAGTAATCTATCCAGAAAGAAAAAAATACAGATTCAAAAATATCTGGATATGTGTGGACGGGGCCTGAATCCTAAAAAAAATGGTTGCAGTACAAAAAAGATGCCAGACACCAGAAATGGAAGGAGTGTGATGAGATTAGTGAGAATGTCAATTTTGAGGCCACTGACATTTAGGGGAGAGATTTTACATTGATTTTAATGCTTAAAAACTTAAGCTTAAGTGAGATTTGTATGGAAAACAGCTATTGGATGGCAAACTTTGCCTCCAGCACTCAATTCCTTTACATTTTTCAAAGTTTCAAACCAAATCACTCACTTTGACGTCAATGGCCTCATCATGCTCTTTCCATTTTTGGCATGTGTTTTCATTTGTACCACAACCATTTTGTTAATAATTGACAAGGTCACGTAACACGGTCATGTGAGGGGCCTACTCACCAATGAATAAAAGTATAATGATGATGATGAAGAAAATGGGCCTTTTTACTTGAATTTTCTCATGATTTGGTCACAAAATGACTGCAAAACCATCAATGATCATTTTATTGATCATTAATAATTACTAGTATGTACTTTGATGTAGTTCTGTTCAGATAAGTGCTAAGTTCTGCACATAGGAACATGGCATTGTTCTATTGCCAAAATTGTGGTTGTGTCTGTTTGCACATCCTGTTACACAGCGTTTTACTGTCGTAAGTGTTTTTGTTTTGAAGCTGGTAAAAATTTATAAAGCCTCTTGCTCAGAGAAGGTAAGACTATTAGCTCTTGGACTGCCTGTCAATCAACTTTGATTTTGACTCTCTGGCAGGTATTTTCGGCTGCTAGACATGGTTACCAAGCTCTTGGGTATAAACTAATTCATTGGCTGGTTTGGTATTCAAAACTGCAGGAAAGGCTACAAGGACTCCATAAGAAGGACACATTTTTCAGAGATGACTTGTGGAAGGTGAAAAATGCTCTTAACTCTAGGCATTAAAGTGGTCTTCATCTAGAAACAGGCTGGCTATAGCGGAAGTTCCTATATTTAACCATCATTCGGCAATGTAGCTGTTAAAATAATGAAGCATTTATGCAACACATTTTAATGTCACATTTCATGTGCCAAATCTGCTGAGCGGGAGTTCCTGTTTCCTGACTGCACAAAAACTGAGCGTAAAGAATATCTCAGACATAATCTGTTGCCTTTGCTTTCACAAATACAAATGGTCTGATTTTGTAAGATTTTTTATTAGGCCAGTAAACTAAGGTCCTGCATCATAACCTTAAAGTTTGTAAATGACCCTATGAGACAATAATAGTTATTCATAATAGTGGGCGAAGCAGGTCTTTCAGTACCAATGATTTTTTGCATTCCAGCAGTGCAAAAGTCGGGCTGAAAACAAAGTTTGCAGGACAACAGATGAGCATAAAGAAAACTTAAGAGCGTGCCTAGCTGAATGTTAATTGCGACTTTTTTACTATTGTTGCCATTTCCGGGATAAAAATTCTCATACATGTATTTTCAAGCATCTTAGTTTTTCTAAAAATTGTCAGGATAATAGTGATGTTTCTTACTTCAAAATTATTGATGCTACTTCTTTCTATCAACTGAAAATCAAGGAGATCTTCCGTATGGAGTGCTTGAAACCCGAACTCAACAAACAAATTGATCATGTCAGTTTAGCATTACACTTTTAAACTTTTACTGTTATGTCAGTTGTATCATCTGTAATATTGTTGGTTCGTTTGAATTTTATCTACATGTACTTGTAACGAATATTTACGCTACAAAGAATCATTGTATTTATAGTTATATACCGGTATTAATTATATACGAATTATCTTGTAAAAATTTCAATGTTCAGCCTTCTCAAAATGTTTTTGGGGAGCAGGTTATAAGGAAAGTGGAGACGGCTTTCAGGTGCCAAAGGCACCCAAGCGAGGGGCCACTGAAAAATGCAGACTGCAGACTTTGCAGACCATCTGTAAAATGAAAATTTGGTTAGCCTGAATTAGGCCTAAATAACAATTCGGTTAGCTTAATTAGGCCTAAATAACATTCATGTTGGCCTGCTTACGGTTAATAGCTCTCAATGATAGTGAGGGTAACGCCATATTTTTCCCCTGGTCTGTACGGTCTGCACAGTTCACAGTCTGCATTTTGGGGTGTCAGCCAAGCGAGTGCCCAAAGGGCGCAAGCTAGGCATGTTCTCATAGGAAATTTTTGAAATTTAGACACTCGCAGATGCAATTTAGTGAAATCTGGGGGACCTAAAGTGACAAAATTTCACATATGGAATTGACACTTGCATGGTGTCTGATAAGAAATACTGGAATGTTAGTTAAATGAACATTTCACGTGCGCCACGCAAAAAAAATATTGTGGAAGCAAATTTGTACTTCAAACAAGCGTTTTTTCAAGCCTTTATATCATCTCCAGTGACTTAACTTTACAGCTAAAATTGTGTTGTCTTTTTTTTTTCTGTCTCACCTTTCGTAATAAAAGTAACACATTTTCTGACTGGAAGGAGACGGTCAAACTTTCTGAGGAGGTGGCTCATTGAGCCGTTGACCGGCCGGTTTTGAGAAGGCTGAATGTTACAATCACTATGGCTGAAGATGATGTTTGAAACATCGAAAGATCGAAACATGTTCCTTAAACTCAAAAGTGTGGTTGTATTTTTAAAAATATTAGTAACACTTGTGATATCCAGACCATTTGGAATAAATAAAAAGTAGTAATGAAAATAATAGTGTCATCTTCACAGTGAAAAGAGAATTGGCTGTGTGCGTTCTGTAACTTGTTCTGTTATTAAGTTCTTTTGGACGAGACCAGTATCCACAAGACTGAAATAATCTTTAGAGCTTCTGAGACTTGAATGGAATATGGGAGATTTTTCTGAAAGTTGCTGTATGAAAAATGCACAATAACTGAACAATTCATCAAATGTTTGAAATAGTTTTCACTTTTCAATCCCTGTTTATTTTATAGTGAAGGGAAAGTTCATAGCTAGGAATTTTTTATATATCGACGGAGGAAAATATCCTTGGGAATTCAGAATCTCAAGGACAAAGTTCAAAACTGGTACGCATGCAGTTTAAATTTCAAACGATTCAGGTCACGCGTGACACGTCAGCTTAACTTTTACATCTTTATTTCACCTTTATTTGTCCAAGCAATTGCACATTTAAATTACAAAGGGAGGATGGTTTTCGTTTGTCTTGATGAGGCTTGGGTTAAAGGGGTAGTGTGATTCTCTTTCAATAAATTATTTATTCTTGAGCCAACAAGTCAGTGGTATTTCTTTGGTACATCTCTAGAGGATATTATTCTCAATGATCCTGTTCTTTTACTTACAGGTTAAACTCTCCGACTTGGACATTGTTGTGATAATTTGAAGTTGCTGAGATAGTAAGAAACTTTTAAGATATTACTTTAGACATCATGTTTACGAGAGGTGTTTGTCCTTACCTCGCCCAGTATGGAGAGAAGTCCACAGTAACCAGAAGAATACAATTTTGATTCATTTGTTTTAGCATTTTTACAGTCCTGATCAGCTGTTTACGTGAAGATTGAAATCTCAGCTAAAAAATATCTTTCCAGCCAATCTTCTGAGATATGAAAGGTACTAAAAAGCTCATCTAAAAATGGCCTGGTGTCCTTTAAATACTGGTGACATAGTTCTAGCATGGGAGTTGTATGCTCCGGATTGTGGGCTCTTGTTGTGGGTAATTTTGTCAAGACTTGGCTGACTAGCAGCAAAGCTGTGAGTGCATGCTTCATAAGAATAACAACGTAGATAGGGGTTCTGATGCTACAGATTGGGACATACTTGACCAATATCCTAGAGAAGCTCTTTAGAAAGAGGCTCTTCAGATTTTGCCACTGTAAATGCCCAGTTTTTACAGATCTCCTACTCATTCAGTATTTGCTAAATATTAATTAAAGTATGCATCAGTTCAAAAAATTTAACAATTAATTTATTACCATGTCAACAGGAACTGAAAACTAAAACAGACGTACTGCGCAGAAAAGTGTGTGTCCTGTTATGCTTTGTAACTTCAGTCATAATGATAGCTATTTACTCCTTAACCATGGCACGACAAATATATTCATTAAGGTGGAATTTCCTTGCAATCCGGTCATTGACGGTATATCACAGTCTGCATGTTTGTCAGATTCTCACTCAAACTTTTGTATTGAAAAGACAAGAGTGACAGCTTCTTACCTTGATTAGCCCGGAAGCATATGCTTGAAAAGTTATTGAAAACCCTGCATTAAGAAAAGGGTTTAAAAGCCACTGGTAGAAGCTGAGTGCATGGCATCTCATTTTCAGGGCTTTACATGTATGATTTGTGTTTTAGAGTATGAAGGTGTTGGATGTCAAAATTGATATTGGGTGAGCATTTGGGCCAATCCTGGGCATAAGTGAGTAACAAAGAACTTACCAGATCCTATACACATTCGACAAACTATACTGAGTCTCAAAGATAAAAGAAGTCCAACTGGTAAGTGTAACTTGCAATATTTTGGCTTGTAAAATTAATATATTAATTTAATGAACATTTTCTGAATGCTCTTTACAGCCTCTTTATGGGTATCTAAGGCTGGGAAAAAAATACAAGTTGTGACAAGCATGTATTTTGATGAGAAGGATTTTGCAAGAACTGAAATCCTACTTGTAGGGGTAGAGTATTACCATTTTTTGAGTTGTCCAGGCAATGGGATTTTGCAAGTCATTGTGACA
Organism: Montipora cactus; assembly: GCA_014634245.1. NCBI lineage: Eukaryota > Metazoa > Cnidaria > Anthozoa > Scleractinia > Acroporidae > Montipora > Montipora cactus. The sequence goes on along the minus strand of BLFO01000614.1, from coordinate 35,115 downwards.
AATTCTCTTTTTCGAAGTTGCCATCTCCAATCAGTTTAGTCTAGTTCATGGAATGTTTCTTTTAAAAAACCAGACATTGGTCACTTTTTAAAACTATTTCAACTTCTCTTTTCTTCGTATACGAATAAAAAATTAAAAAAGTTTGAACATGTCTATTTCAGCAAGTCAAATGGAAGAGTGTTTGCTGTTTGTTGACCAGAGTTTTAAAGTGCCTCTGATGTAAAAAATATCTTTTGCTTATTTTGAAGACCTTTCAAAATGATGAAGAATGGTGTTTTCTATTTTGGAATTCCTTCTTTCGTTCCAGAGATATTCAAGTTTTTGTTTAAAATTGGTAACGTCACAAACATTGCAAAATGACTGTAATGAATCACAAAATTGAGAATATCTCCGAAAATATTGGAGTAATGATTTTCGAACTTGGCACCAGAAATGAACGTTAGATAAGACACTAAGTTGTCATGGCAACAGCCTTGTTTCCAGTCCCTTTCTGCAATGAAGCAAATTTCTTGGATTTTGAACAGATAAGTAAAGGCAGATGGTCAGACTTGAAATCCATGTGCTGTCCATAGTGTTTTACATCTCTGTATAAGCTTACTGACAGTGTACATGCCTCGTCATGACAATAAATGACAAAATCAATCCTGAGTTAAATAGATGCTGCAGTAAAAATGGTTGCCATGGCAACAGCAAGAGGGTATTGGTTTCTTTTTTCTTACTTGATGTAGATTACTGTTGCCAAGTTTGAACAACACCCATCCAATATTTTCAGAGATATTGTCAATTTTGTGATTCATTAGAGTCATTTGCAATTTTTGTGACGTCATTTTTAAACAAAAAAACCTTGAATATCTCTGGAACGAAAGAAGGTATTCCAAAATAGAAAACACCATTCTTCATCATATTGAAAGGTCTTTATAGTAAGCAAAAGATATTATTTTTCATTTCATAGGCATAGTTTACTTTATGACAAGTCAGCACTAACAGTTTACATGTAGGTACACTTCATAGGCACTTTAATTAATGTGAAAATAGTTTACTTTCCTTTATGACATGTCAACACGAACAGTTTAGGTCCACTCAAAAACCTTTTAAAGGGTTAACCTATTCTTGGTTTTCACTCACGTGATCAACAGCCATGTTTTTGAAAACAAAAGAAATCGTTTGCATAATGACAGAGCTCAATTCCCATAGGATTGGGTCGGGACGCCGACATGTCGCTGTTTCTTTGTTTGGGGACACCAACATGGTGGTCGTGACACCATGTGAAACCCAAGAATTCCCTCCTGAGATTGAGAATTATAGGTTTCACTCTGTCTTATGCCAGACAATTTCACTCGCCTTTGGGGGCTGCTTTTTTTCTAGGGGGGGGGGAGGGATGTGAATGGGTTAAGGGACATTTCCATTATTTACAACAATGACCGGATCCGGAAAAAAACGGAATGGGCTTTGAAAAATTTTCTTTCTGTGGAAACCCGCATTGTGTTATTTTCTCAAACGAAGTGACCAAGTTTTAAAAAAGTGTTGACTTAATCCTAAAACTGGGGCAGAAAAGCGATATTTATTTGTTGAGAACAACATGTGGAACCAGTGTAATTAATTGTATATAATAATTGAAATCCACTCAATAAACTGTGTCAGGAAAGGGTTTTCACATCAACAGCACACCGTCACAGTCATCATCATTGTTATGATCATCATCTTCAACATTCATTATTAAGGGGCCAACCATTTTACTTTTTGGGGGGTGAATGATGTATTAATTTTTATCTATTAGAGAGTTTTCGACTGACCTTTATAATGCAGTACATGTGGGTGGCGTGGTGTAGTTGTCAGCACGTTGGACTTTCGATCTGACTTTTATAGATAGGGAGATAGGAGGGTCGGTGGTTCAAGGCCTGATCTGCATTTCATCGTGTTGTTTCCTTTAGACAAGAAACTTTACTCCACATTGTCTCTATTACTTCGGTTTTCCGACATTTTGTTTGAAATGCAAGTAAATTAACAAAATGCTGGAAGGGGGCCCTTTTACAATTGAATGTAAAAGCAGTGAGACGGTGACCCCTTCCCACTGATGAAAGGAGCCAGGCCTGTTCCTGGACATCTGCTCTCTTTCAGGCCATCATATGATGTCCACTGTCCCCGTACACATATCTTGCAGGTGTAGTGATGACAACAATGTTTTAGAGCTTTATGCTTTTATTTTCAATTGAAACAAATGGATGTGATTATGGTTAAAGTTATATAAATATGTTTTTATGATAGAAATGCAGCTCTTGATTTTATTTATCACATTTTGAAACAATTTTGGCAACAACAATATTTTAATCTGATTTCAATGATCTTTTATACATCTAAACCCTCGCTCAGCCTGGAGCAAATACACAAAGCACTATACACAAATTTGGCCCCTAATGATGCTAATCCTTTGGCCCCTAAGAGGTTCCTAGTGATGAGCAAAATCACCTGGCATCTCTAAGTGCATGGCCATTGTAGTATGGAAAAGGTTAATGCTTCTTGAAACCCCTTTTTTTCCTAGTGGCTGGTCAAGAAAGCAATTGAAATAAAAGAAGAAATGGGCGACTACATTCGAGAGTTTTCTGTGTCTCAGTTTAACAAGGACCACTCAACACCAAAGGTATTTGATGGGCTGTTTGCATTGTCTAGTTTTTACTGTACGCTGTTTTCTTGTACATGTATCAATGTTTACAAGGTGAATAGAACGTTTGCTTCGTCATACACATCATTGCGATAAATATTGTTACAATGTATTATATCTTATTATTTCAACCTTTTACTTCCATTTGAACATAAACATTAAGCATACAGTTATATATATATAATTGAAGGTGGAGTTTTGCTCAACATCTAATTGCTGTCAACATGACACATGAAAATTATTCCAGTTTTATTGTCTTAATAAATATTCTCTTTAGGATAATGATATAATGATAGGATAACAAGGACGCCGAAGTGTGTAAGTGGAATGGAACTTCTAAAGGTAGGTACATGTCTATGAAGACTTTATTATTGTTGTTATTATTATTATTATTATTATTATTATTATTATTATTATTACATTTTAATTGTAGGAGTTTTGAAATCACTGTTTTGTTAGTTTCCTATTCATACAATTATTAATATTATGAAAAGCCCCTCTCTTTCCATTCATCACAGACTCGTTTTGGCCAATATACCTTATCTAGTACATCATAATGAAGACTGAGGCATTTGGTTGTTGGGTAGTTTAAAGCAAGCTGAAAAATGTCCTCATGCTGTGGCCACGAGGTTTGTACATTTGGGTGGAGTTTCAGTCCATCTTAATCTGACTGAGAACATTTATCTCCAGCTGCTTTGGTTTTCATCCACCATCAAAACATTAATTTTTAACATTAATTTTAAGTAACTCAGAGCTACTGGCAATTACATATGACTGTGGTTCTATGGTTTGAGATCAGGCAAACAAATGGCTTCAAACTTAAGCATAAGCACTATTTTTTAAAACTGCCCTGACACATGGGCTAACAAATTGACTGGAGTATTGCAGGTGAAAATAATTGAAAAACGTCATTTGAAACTTATGTCATTGTGTAGTGAAATGAAATTAATGAGTAAACAAGACTGGACCTACATTAACCAGCAAATTCGGTACATATACATGTACTAAGAAATACTTTGACAAAGGGGGCAAAAGAAAAACTTTTGAGGTAATATGCATTGTTTACGGTGATTTAATTCTTAAACATAGATAACTTATAATTCTTGAGGGTCAAGAGTCAGATGTTGTGCTTCGCCATGTTGGGCACCCGACTTGTTTTCCGTGTTTTGGCCTACAAGTTGGTAGTGTGTTGGTTATTGTTGGTGACATCTGGGCAAACACATCAGCCAATGAATTGGATGATGCGTTAATTTATAGCATGAGATATCTTACCATTACGTATCATTCACACATGTTCATAATTCACCTTTTGTCCCAAGAAACCTACAAACATGTCAAAGGTACCGCAAACCAGAATCCATCTCTAAAAGTGATGAAAAAGCAAGAGTTCGAACAACACTACTGGAGTATGGTTGGTAAGCACACAAGCAAACACAAAAACTCTTTAATCAGCATGAGATTGAGACGTATCCTAAATGTTTGGGTTCAAGGAGCAGCATCACACTATTTTAGTCAAACCTCAAATCACTAAAAGACGTTCTTGCATCAGTGAAAACCAAAAACATTATGGTGTAGTTTTGTTGCCAATGACCATTGAAGTGCACTGAAGCTATTCTTGTTTGTTTTACGGCCAAGGATGGAGAAGATGGAAATGGATTAAAACTTGAAAAACTGGCCATGACATGCAGTTCTTTCAAGTTTTACCTTCAGAAAGACACCAAAAATTAAATACGAATACATAGCTCTTTGTGCCATAAATATATTTGATATCTTGTCAGTGGGTTGTCAGGATAGTTGTACATGTGTGTGTGAGCTTAAGTTCTAATTTAATTATAGGTTTTTACCCATTTTTGACCTAAAAACAGCAAATTAAGCATGATAGTGCCCCTTTAATGCCTACCAGCTCTTCAAAGGGGCTGTCATGGCACTGCAGGTTATTTTGTGTAGTTTAACCATTTTGTGTAGTTTTAACAATTACTCACCGGCCCCTACTTGCTATGCAACTTAATGTTAAGCCAAAAAGTACTTTTCTATTAAACAACTCAAATCAAAGCTTTGTGGCAAAAAAGTGTCTGTCGAGCATACAGAATTTAAGTTACAAACAACGGAGATAAACTTTTAAAAACTGTTATGCTGAACAGTTTTCAAAAGTTCGAATCAAAATCCATTTTAATCTTCTCCGGTTTTCCCCATCCCTGCCTCCTTTTGTATTTGCTGTTTTATTCAAACCTTGCTTCAATGTTTTAACTAGTTATTTTTATGTTTGGTTTGATTTGGTTTCCAACTCTCAGTCAAGAGACTGGTTATGAAACCTTAAAACCTTCAAACGCGAGATTAACAATGTTGTCACAATCGATGTTGAACTGACTGTGACAGTGCACAATCTTTTGTTTTCACTTTGCACGAGTACTCAAATTAGATGCATGTAATTTAATCGAAAGATTTGATTGGTTATCTTTTCAAAAAAGGTGTGTTTTGTGCACCGTCAAGGCCAAAGATACAGACAAAAAAATGAAACAAGAAGACTTGAGAGTTTCATAACCATTGCATTAACTATATATGCTTTGGTAACACAGCTCCGTTAAATTCAACTTTTCATCAACAATTTCTAAATTGAGTTCAAGTCAACAGATCACACATTCACATTACAAAGGTGATCTCCTCTTAGGGCGGTGCCTACTAATTCAAAGGTATTTTTGCACGGTTTACTGAATGTGCGGGAAAAGCAGATCTTAACAAGTGTTACTGAAATCCAAAAACAAAATTGGGGGTAACCACGCATTTTGCAAAGATAATTAATCAACAATGTTTATAAAAAGCTTTAAAATACAAAGCAATGTATGGCATTCTTTTCCAAATTGAAGCTTAATTATCTCTGAAAAATGCGTGGTTACCCCCAGTTTCCTTTTTGGATACCGAGATACTAAGTTCTGCTTCCTCCGCATAGTTTTGAACCCGGCGTGCAAAAATATCCCTGTATTAATAAGCACCAGCCATAGGAAATCGGAGTATCTCGAGATGCGCAGAATGTATGCGCAATAACATGCAGTCCAACGTTTAAATGTTGGTCAACAAATGTTGAACTGTGTATCATATACATGTAATGTTGGATGCTCATTGACAAGTAAGCCATTCAACAGACTGAAAATTGTTGAAAAAAGTTGATGGAAATAGAGATGAGCTATGTTCTGTTCAACAGGTTTCCATTACTTAATTGACCATCATTCATCAAGTTATTGTTTTTCAGTTTCTACAAGCAGACAACACACGCTTCAACATTTGTTGCATGTGTCGTCAACTACAATACACGGTTTGCAACCAATCTCTAGAGACTCGGATAACAATAATATTATTTATTTATTTATTTATTTAATGTACAATAATTATTTCTGGTAGACAAACTAGAGGATCGAGCCAATGAGAGATCTTTTGGTTTTGCCAACCAATGTGGCAGCAATGATGTTACATGAAAACCACCCATACAATATAACAATGATTATTCATTTTACTATGATGCATGGAGTGGTCATCCATTTTCCTGAGGAGCACAGGTCATGATAGAGATTCTCTTTCCACCTTGATTGAATGTCAATGATCTTTAACTCTTTGGAATGGTCTAAAACCAATAGACCAATTTTGATATATTAAAAGTTCAGTCCTAAACAATAGGCATCATCTTGAGGCTCTGGGGAATAAATATAAGGATTTGTATGAGTTTATTCCCCTCAGAGAGCCTTGTGATGATGCCTTTTGTTTAGGACTGAATTTTAATATATCGAAATTGGTCTATTGAAACAATATTACTGTTTTAAGTTTTTTTGTTAAATAAAATCATCTGTGGCTACACAGTCACATTCCATAACCTCCAAAAAAAAAAAAGCCAATTGAAACAATATTACTGGTTTTTAAAGTTTTTTGTTTAAAATCATCTGTGGCTACACAATCACAATCACATTCAATAACTTCCAAAGTAGGAGCCCATTCTTTCTCTTTTCCATTGGTTTTTTCATTTACCTGTGCTAAATTTGTATTCAATTTGTTAAAATTGCACAAGCAGTATGGATTTAGCAAAGAGCAGTGAGACAAAGTAAGTCAATAAGAGACAATCATGATTTTCTTAACGAACGATCTTCACAGTTGAAAAAATAGGATTTCAGCTGATGACCATGTGATTGTGCTGCAAATGGCTCTACAGATGAGCTGGGGAGTCAAGCAACCTGGGAGCTGCTCAGTTGCAAATTGTAGAATAGAACCCATAGGCAGTGAAAGTAGGATGGAGGATAAATGAAAACTGAAGCAGTAGTCATTGTACTAGTCTCTGTATTCTCTCTGTTGCAGCCAGTAGAGATATTTGAGTATCAGTGACGAGAATGTATACATGTAAATGCCATTGTTATTACTTCCTTTTTCATTAAGAAAAGAAGCAAACTGAGAAAAAAAAGGCTGCGGCGGCTGCCATCCCTGGAAGAATGAAGTCAGAATTGGCAAGTGAAGAAGATGAATATGTGGTGGAGCAGCTAGGTATTGTACTCGTGTAAAATGCTGACAGCTAGGGTTGCATATGGTTGCTACTAGTTTAAATCCGTCTCTGGTGGATACTCTAGCTCGATCTACCACCGAACAGAGACACTTCACAACTACATGTGCTCCTCCGATCTGAATCACTGTGACATGTGACACGTGTTTTGCACACCGCCATTTTTTGTATTTTATAAAGAACAATTGTTACATTTAGTGTTATCTTGATTTGAAAAAAATCCAATTGCTTGAAATTTCATAATGTAGCCGTACTGAAGTTTTAGTTTATTCCCAAACAATATGTTGTCATATTTTTGTTTGTTCCAGAAACGTCTAAAATCATTGCTGAAGGGAATTTCTGTTATGAAAGGAAAAGAGGTAAGGCAGTGAGGGGATTCATTTGTGTAGATAACGTTCATTTTCTGTGAACAATAATCAAATGATTACCGATATTATTTATTTTCAGGGTGCACTATCATCCAGTACAGTTGGATCAATAGTTGGACTTCAATCGGAGGAAATCTCACAGATTGCATCTGAGTATGCTGAACGGGTATGTATAGAACATGGTGGTAATTTTGCTCGAAGTACTGACAGATTTTCTAGGGGTTTTCTGATGAACATAGGTTGCCTAAATAATATGCTTGGTAGAAATGTGAACTTTCTCTGGAATTGCCACATTCGAAAACAACCTTTTTACTTTCGAAAGTGTTGCGCTTTATTGTGGGTATTTTTTCTTCAAAAATTGACCTTTTACAAACACTTTACACAAAATGATTACGTTTTTTTTGCAAACGTTGGCCGTGAAGCACTTATATTTGAACAGACTTAACTGATTAGAGTGTCAGGTGAAGTGCTAGGTTTCTGTCCCATGTGAGCCATGTGAGTGTTAGCCCTACTGTAATGGAAATGGGCCCACACAAGGACAGAGAAAAACTCTGACCAGGGTGGGAATTGAACCCACGACCTTCAGGTTAGATTACCGCTGCTCTACCGACTGAGCTACAAGGTCAGACGGGAGCAGGCCGTGGGAACTGACGATCTTAAAGTCACGGCAATGAACAGATGGTCACCAGCTCCCAATGTCAGTGGCTTCATAGCTCAGTTGGTAAGAGAGTCGCACCGGTATCGCGAGGTCACGGGTTCAAACTCCGTTGAAATCCTGAATTTTCAGGCTTCTTTACGCAATTGCAAAAATTGCGTTCTTAACTGCGAGGATCATAGCTTCATTTGATACTCTAATCAGTTAAGTCTGTTGAAATATAAGTGCTTCACGGCCATCGTTTTGCAAAAACGTAACCCTTCCTTGTATTTTTACAGGAAGCCGAGTTGCAGGAGAATTTGGAGGCTCGAGGGGAAAGGACTGGAGGAGAGCAGACACACAAGAGAATGGTGGCTTCTCTGGAAAAACAAATTTCTGTGCAGGAGAAGAAGTTAGAACAAGTACGTTGACTCCACTGTGTTAAACTCTGCGGTCTCCTTGGTAAGTTCGTCGTCAAAATGATGATGAGGACTAACGCCTTCCCCAATGTATTTTATTAATACATTATTGATTCATTCATACAGGATGCATGTACGTGTCGTTAGAATGGTTCATGATAATTGAACTCTTCTCATGCAAAGCATACTGTTTTATATTATTTTCTTTACTTGAGAAAATTGTCATCGACAACATCTTGCCGACCAGGTGGTCATAATCTTGTCAACTTCAAAGCTGCGCACGAAGGTCCAAAGTCGACTTGTGCGCCAGGCGTAAAAAAAATATCAACTTTTCAACGCCTAAAGTATCCTTGTTTTTTCGCTTTGTTTGTAGAGAGGAGTAGAAAAATTTCAGGAACGATTCTGGTTCAAAGTGACGTGTTGTGTGGGTTTCCTGTTGTGCTTAGATCGAGGACACGATCTCATTTGAAAGCCATTTTCATAACGAAGCATATGGCTTCATGCCCAAACCACACAAAAAGCTAAACAAGTGAAATACCGACTAAAATAAAATAAAGTTTCAACAATACCAAATAATAGCAGCATGCGCAACATAGTTAAGGCATTATGTTTCAATTTTTTTCGTTTGTTGAAAATATGATTGCATGAGTCGCCTTGCAGTTGACAAGATTATCTCGTGCTCCTGTGTTGCGCTCAACTCTATCTTGTTCTTGTAGGTACAGGAAAAACACGACAGACTAAAGGAGATTATACTATCCAACGCCGAGGAAGAACTATCTCAGGTAATACAAGTTAAAGTGCACCTAACCCCAAAAAAATTTTTTCGCTAAAATGAATCCTTCCAACTGTTCGGAACGCATTGCGGCTATTTTTTTCATTTTTCTAACAAATCCTGCCATTTTATAGCCTTCAAAAGTTGCGAAAATCCAAGCATCTTTTGTTCACGACCGAGTCAGAAAGGGAGTGGGTCTATTCCTGATTTGACGTCACAAACTGATTTACATTGCGTTAACTCTTTGTAAACATGCATGCAAAGTAGATTGTGACGTCAAATCAGGAATAGACCCACTCCCCTTGTGATTCGGTCGTGAACAAAAGATGCTTGGATTTTCGCAACTTTCGAAGCCTATGAAATGGCAGGATTTGTTAAAAAAATGAAAAAAATGGCGGCAATGCGTTTCGAATAGTTGCAAAGATTCATTTTAACGAAAAAAATATTTTGGGGTTAGGTGCACTTTAAATTCTGCTAAGTTTAATTGTAAGGAAATGACTTCAGACCGGGAAATATTCGTCCAGTTCTTTCTTGGGTTTTTCAGCTTGTTTCTTGGTTTTTGTTTGCAGGTTGTTTCTCGCGGAGAAAGAATCTGTGAAGAGATGGACAAATTCAACGATATTGACAGTGGTGAAGATGCAAGGTTGGTGAAAAGGAACCCAGTGGTTTCGCCCCGTTGCGAGTTGACCTTAGAGTTTTAACCTAAAACGTTAATCGATCGTGGGGCAAACTCGATCCACTTTGGAAGCGATCATTGACCTTAGATATCTACAATCTTTTTAGAAATTAAAATGTTTATCCATCGTGGGGCGAACTCACTCCACTTTGGAGGCCAACTTGTTTACTATATGTGGGGCGAACCACCCTAATTCTGTGAAAGTACAACCATTCATGTGTATCTAAGACCCCGTTTACAAATTTTTGCACGGGACAAAAACTTGCACGGTTCCACCCTGCACTCACACGGAACCGGTGAAACTGGACGAATTTTTGAACGGCTAAGTATGCAAGTTTGGGACCTAAAAAAAGCAGGTCAACTTTTTTACCGACACTGTTGCAATATGCGTACGGACTCATGAAATCACCCGAACCGTGCAAGGTTTTGCACAGTTAGCGCGGTTAAGGCCTGGAATCTACTTATGTTTTTTGGTTGCTAAGCAAGAATGTTGTAAGGTCGCAATTTTAAGTTACATTTTTCTCTTTTTAAAATCAAATTTGACATAAAAGAAAGCAACAAAAGCACGATACAGATATAAGGAGACGAGAGATAGCTGTCGGGCATCGCTGTTTTAGCCGGATTAGCTGCGTTACTGCAGTACACGTTGCTGCAAATGCCCATTGTCTCCGATCTTCATCGATCGATGCAACGTACACATTTGAATTTCTTGGTGAGCATGTACAGCTTAGCTTAGCTCAGGGACCAGGGGCCCGTTTCTTGAAGGACCCGAAAAGTCATTTGTGAAACTGCCATCTGCTTGTTTTGGTAAGCTGATCTTTTAAGATGTTTTCAAGATAACAAGGAGCAGAATAACTGGGAAGTATGACGACTTAAACCCTCTCGTTTCTTGAGATACAGAGCGAATTTTGACACCCGAAAAAGGCCCGAAAGGTTTCGGTAGTCTCGAGAAACGGACTCCAGAAGCGCATGTTTGATTTGCCGCGTACTGCACTTTGCTACAACGTGATTGGCTAAGACCATTAGCTTAACCAATCACAGCAGAGATGTAAACAAATGCCGCGACTGGTCTCAAAATGTGCACGGATCCATGTAAACACCATTGAAATCTGTAACAGAATTTGCAATGTTCCATGTAAACAGGCGGTTTTTTCTCTTCTTTTCCTTTTAAGCGTTCTACAAAAGCTTCGTTCCATCGTGGCGATGAATGAGAATCTTAAAAAGCAAGAGCAAGAGTTCAGAGCTCATTGCAAGGTATTTCAAAAAAGCTTAACTTCGCCTAACCCTTACACAGTCATCCCATATGCTCTTGTTAAGAATATGCACAGACTCTGGGCAGCCTGTGTTGATTCCAAAACCACATTTTCATCTATTTGCTTTCAGGACCGGAAGAAATGGCCCGTTTGCAAGAGAACATAGAGAAGCTTAAGTCTCAAGGATCGGAAGACGATAACGAAGAGAAGGTAATGATATCGATGACTCACTCACGTGGGTCAGTTGGTCAAGCATCGGACTGCCGTGCGTGGAGGTCACGGGTTCGAACCCCGGCCGGATCAACACTCAGGATCTTAAAATAACTGAGAAGAAAGCGCTGCCTTTGTAATTTCATCTACAAATGGTTAGACTTTCAAGTCGTCTCGGGTATGGTGTATATAAACCGGAGGCCCCGTCTCACAAACATCTTCCATTTTCATAAGTTCCCTGTGGGACGTTAAAGCGCCTATCACCTCAAATCACATTTCCACTTAATTTATTTTCCTTAATCATCCCAATTACATCGTGTTGTTTTTGGAACCTTTTGATTGATTCACTTTATTGGCTTTGAAAGACGGGAAATGTGCTCATACTTTGATCCATAACCAAGCAAGGAAGAGGAATGGGTTGGATACCGGGCTGACGTCACAAATTAATTTGCGTCGCTGATCTCAACGCAGAGCAGGTTGTGACGTCAACCCTGTGTGGAATTCTCCTTAAATGCTCGGTTATTGATCAAAGTATGACCACTTTTCCCGTCTTTCAAAGCCAGTGACAAAGGGAAATTTCATTTTAAAGGTTTTAAAAATACCACGGTGTATTTGGGATGATTTCAGAGAGGAAAAAAAAGGGTAAAAGTGTGCTGAGGTGATGGGCACTTTAGAGAGCCTGCACAGTATTCGAAAAAAGTAAGGGGAATTGTAACTGTCCTTTGTGAGTGTACGGGTGGGTGGGTATAGCAGGTCCACATCAGCTGAGTAGTTTCCAAAACTTAAAACTGCTCCAACAGATAAATAACTAACAACTCTTCTAAAGGATGGTACGGCCTAATAGTCGCTGATAGTACGGGAATTTGGCCGACTCTGAACAGTTGTAAAATTAGACCCATTTTGGTATTGAAAACATCCCTTAAAAGGCACTTATTTTTGTAGAGTACAACAGCAAAAGAGCATTCGGTAAATTAAACTCAGACCTTTCGCAATCCAAACTTAATTACGCCACTAAATTGCTGTGACATTCGTAGCGATATGAGGAGATTTTATAGCCAATTTTTGGACGCGGTTTTGCCTTTTGCAATGATCTAATCAACCGATGGGTAAATGATAAAAATAAGATGATTAAAAGTGGTGTTGGCTGGTTTTGGAATCAGTGGCTTCTTGGCGGAGTTAGTTCCATTTGTGAGCTGCGGTTTCGAGCGTTACCGTTCGTCACGCTCGAAACGCCGTCTTACAGATCTTTCTTAACCTGCGTTTGCCCTTTACTAATAATTGGGCTTGAGAGAGATGAGGTCAAATGTTGTGCGACTCGCTAATTGGCCACCTTGAGGTCGCGTGGGAAACAGGCTCGAGAGTCTTATTGAATTGCATTCTGTTTTGGGACGAGCCACTGTTTATGCAGTCGTTTACTCTGCAAAGCAGAAAGACTTTTGTATTTTCTTGTACGATAACAATTAACTTCGTGTTAAATCTTCACGCGGGAGGTCGTGAGGTCTTGAGTTCAACTCCGGCCGGACCAACACTCTGGGTCTTTAAAAAACTGAGGAGAAAGTGCTGCCTTTGTAATTACATCTGCAAATGGTTAGACTTTCACGTCTTCTCGGATAAGGACGATAAGCCGGAGGTCCCGTCTCACAACCCTTCAATGTTCATAATCCTGTGGGACGTAAAAGAACCCGCACACTTGTCGCAAAGAGTAGGGCATGTAGTTCCCGGCGTTGTGGTCTGTCTTCTGTGATGTATCATGGTTGGGAGGGTAAATGCTCGGAGATATTAGCTACACCAAGCTACTCTACAAATCCGAGGGTAAATAGAGATATATGATGATATGATGATCTCACTGACTTTTTGATCAAATGTTTTCGTTTTCCGGACAATTTTGCACCTTGGCAAGCGAGCCATCGTTTTAAAATTGCCATTGTACAATATTCCGGTGGTTTAGGAAGCTCATCCTGTGGTATATCGCTTTCCTGCAACTTGAGTTCTTGGTCCGCGCACGCAATGATGAAAATGCCTTCCCCAAAAACAGTCCCACAGTGCAATTCAACAAGGCTCTCGACCCAGTCTCCCGCGCATAATTAATATACCTAACTGTTTCTCCTTTTAGGAAAGATCAGAGCTGATTTCAAAACAGTACGAAGCGGATAAAGCAAAATGGCAAAAATTAGACTTCTTCTGGTAATTTTCGAAAACCTTGTCTTCTTTATTACTTAACCTTTTTAGAAACACCCTGTGGAAATTTTCCTGTTGCGTATTCAATTTTTTTTTCTCAAATTTAATTGCTCGGATGTGTTGTTTTCCAGGCTCGAAAGAACCGTGAGATTTCTTTGCTTCAAAGGAAGATCGACGAAGTCCCGTCGCGCGCCGAACTTACACAATATCAGAGAAGATTTTTAGAACTGTACAATCACGGTTTGTACTAAGAATTCATAATTTAGAGTTAAAGTTTCTTTTTCCGTACATTTATCACAGTGTCGGTGTAGAGGATGTTTTAACAATGTCCAAGTGGCTTTCTGTCATTGTTCTTCAAATCTAAATGATCATTTCAAAGTTAACTTGCTTAATTTGTTTTTTTCATTTTAAATTACAGTTGCTGGAACTCACAAGGAAACGAAACAGTTCTTCACTCTATATAACACTTTAGATGACACCAAACTTTACTTAGGAAAAGAAGTAAGTTTGTAAAAATAATTACTTATATAGTGCGTTGTGCCCAGTGCCCAAAGGTGTGTACTTTTGTGCTATTCAAACTGAGCATGGCAGAAATTTAATCCAGAGTGTGTAAGCATTGATTCATTGCTCGCTGTGTTCGGGCAATGGGTGCGGGAACTGTAAAATGTTAAGTGTAGAACGAGCGACAATGTGGCCGTTAAACTCTTTTTGGAGGAAGTTTGTACCGCAGTGTAGTAACATCCAAAGGTTTTTTAAATAGGCAATTCAATTGCCAAAATTCGTACGAATCAATCGAAGATGAATTATGGTCCCTAATTCATGTAAACACCGGATTTATATCGAGACGAATTGCAGACGATTTAGCCGTTTATCACGGTTGCCCCGGTCAGGGAAAAACAAAAATCTTTAAACGTCAGGGAAAAGTCGGGAAATTTTGTAAAACGTCTGCGAAAATCTTTTTTATTTTCAAAGGCAGTGAAAAGTCAGGGAATTTTATTTTTGGTGAACAGTTCACAAGATTTTGCACTCAAAATTCCGTGAGAGGAAAACAAAGAGAAAAATATTGATGGCCCTCAAAAGAATCTGAAGCAAATGTGATTATTCAACTAATTTAAGGTCGGTGAAAATTGTTTATAGGTCAGGGAAAAGTCAGGGAGAAGTCAGGGATTTTTTTGTTACTAATTAGTGGCAACCCTGGTTCTAGAAGGATAATTAGTCATAGACGAGTTATTCGTCTCAAGTATAAATTCGGCCACTGGCTTTGCACGACAAATTTGGTACATTCATTTGTTGTTCTCGCCCAAACAACGACGTGAAATCACCAAGGAGGACCTAAGCACCCGACTTTGAATTTTCTCTTTTACACCCTTGATACAAATTTAATTTTGATATTACTTTACGATTCGCAACCCGAACAAAAACAACTTAGATCTCCCTCATTATCCCTTTTCGGTGGTCATTAGCATATTAGAGACCAATCTCTACCCTAGAGCTCTTCTCTTGACTGAGGGAGAGAAGAGCTCTGTCTTCTCATTGGTTTTCGTGAAGAACAATCAGAAGCGTCTCTAATTGGTGCATTCATGCTAGCACAAGGTTCAAATAAGCCAATTTTTGGCTGTAGGAACCCTACGGCGCATGTTCTCGTAGAGTTTTCGAGAGCCTTGGGTCGATCGGAGCTCTGGTGACGAGAATGATTAGAGACCTTTGGATCGGAGGACCAGAACGAGTTTTTTGTACTGGGCATGCGCATACGGTTGCCAACAACCAAGCCAACATTTTTCGAAGTGCGCGTGCTCAGAACGGGAAACTTGTACTGGTAGTCGTTTTTGCCTTCCGATCCAAAGGTCCCTAATATTTTCCTGTTCCAAGGTTAAATTCCAGTAAGTCGAGACGAGCAAAAATAATAATGATGATGAACGGGCCGAAGAGAATTTGTGAAACTACTATCCACTGATTCCGATAAGATGGTCTTTCAACGTGTTTAGATAATTAACGAATCTCTATCATTTACAAGGGAACGGGCACCTTATTGGATCCGAATTTCGCTCAAAATATTTTGGGACTTTGAGAATTGAAGTACAATTTCACAGTTCTCACAAACAGGATTTGGAATGAATTAAGAGTTGAACAAGTTTAATAGCACTTTTTTCAAATGGGCGCTTCAACTACTTACCTGGCCTAATAAATGGTGAATCCTCATAAGATATAATTCCTGTCCTTTTTTAACAGGTCAACTTGTTGAACTCCATTCACGACAACTTTGAACAGTAAGTTCCCACTATCAACTGAATCGTGAGTTCTAAACTTAAATTGTAATATTATTAGTAAATCTAAAAAGCAATCTGTTGAAAGTTAAGAAGTACTAAATATTATCTCTCTCGCCACATTCGCAAGTCGGTGTTCTTGGTGAGTTTTGTTTTCGAGTTTCCTCGCGTTCCAGGGCGTGATTGTGGGAGGGAGATCTTAGCAAGTTATATTATAGGCTTAAATATTTTTATTTTGTTATCTCGTATTTTAGGGCAATGTCTTCACCGTCAAACAAAGAGCAATTCCTGAAGCAGTTGGATAGCATTGTCAAGGGAATTGTGGACAACAAAGACAGAGTAAGGCAGGCTTCCTTCTAACTTCTTTTCAGGAAAAATCGGAGTTTTTATGCACTGAAGCAAAGTGTTGAAGTGTGGTTTACCAATTTGAGACATTTACCACACTGATATGGCACCAAATTATACTCTATTCACATCGATGGTGTTTGCCCTGTGTGTTTCGGGTTGGATTCTTGACTAGCGGCTAACTATATGTTTGTTTCTTCTAGATCATTCCCCGAGAGCTTTTTCTTTAGATACTCCGGACGGTTTTTCTGTCTCCTTTTTCAAATGCTGGTCGCCTATATTTATTTTACACTAGCATGTTCATTATTTTTCCCTAGATTTTTCGTTTTTAGTTTTCAGTTGAGTGTCAAAAAGTACCACTAATAGGACGTTTTCAACCATCCTCTAGGGACACCAATAACAATAGAGAAATGTACGACCTCTGGTGGACGAACAAAAGAAGCTAATAAGAGATCTTTTGTTTTCGCCACCAGCAAGGCCGCGATGACGTCACGTGAAAACCTCCAATAGGCCACTTTCGAAAATACCGTAATACGCTTTCATTGTTTATCCTGCCAAATTTTGCACAAGCATTGTTTTTGTTTTGTCTCGGGACCATTGTAAGTCCGAAGGAAAACTGGAAACAATGCTTATGCAAAATTTGGAGGAACAAACAAAGAGTATTATGGTATATTAGAAAATAGCCTATTGTGTTTTCTTTGCGTGCTGATTGGCTTAAAACGTTTCAGCCAACTAGATCAGAAGTAACAGCTAATTCAATCTAGTGTCGCGTTTCCCGCGATTAGCCCCAGCTGCATGTGACTGCTCTTTGTTCTGATTGGCCTATTTGATTTTCTGTGGCTGTGATTGGCCAAAGTGTTGACATTCGTTCGATTGTGCGGCATTCAGTTAAGACCGTTCTACTGTTCCGGTTACACTTTTAAAATAGTACCAGATAAATAAGCAGTAGACCGTCTAGAGTTTAGCGTTGTTTATCGCTTCTTTAGATTGAAAAGAAGAAGGTGGCCGAGAAGCAAAAGAGGGACACCTTAAACCAGCAATACCTCGAGATTGTAGAACAAGAACGGCTGTATTACAAAACGGTCAAAGATTTCACCGAAGTAAGTTTAATTGTTTATTTTGTGTAGA
>BLFO01000614.1:0-14049 GCA_014634245.1 Montipora cactus | reverse complement strand
AACAGAGCAAAAGAGAGAACAGTGAGAGGTAAACACGTAGGTTGGAATCAAAACTAACGCGGTAAAATGTCTGTCTAGTCTGCTTATGTGTGTTTGAAGAGCCCTTCGAATTATCCAACTTTCGCAAGATTACTGACTACGTGAGAGTTCCACACCAAAACAATTTGTTGTCCCCTCATTATTCGAAAGTACTTTGCTGTGACTTTTTGCCATAAACAGCCCAACCGTTTCTCGATCTTTTGACACCGTCTACACGTAAGGCAAGGAAGATAAACTACACAGATAATAACGACACGAACTCGAAACTTTTCGCCAGGTAGACCGCCATTATTTTGGTTTCTGCTTATGGCGGGCCAGCGGATACGCTCATAAGAGATCTCAAAGTCGCGCACGCGCAGACAGAATGCCCTTGTGCTAGTGTAGCTACCTTCCCAACACTTTTGTCCAGGATTGTAGTATTGGCCAATCAGGTTGCAGCTCTTATCACTGCTATCAAACTGCTGTTTTCTCAAATTTGAAGGTTCACACATGATTCTGCATGTATATGATTGATTTTTTGAGTGTCAAATATTTGCCGTGTTCATCTGTTTGTGGAAGCTATATAATTAATTGGTAGCAGGACCATATGCTTTTCCAGTTTGGAAATAATTGGATTCAAAAAATTCCTCGGACTACCAAATTAGATTAGGTCTACGGGCTCGTTCGGTAGGCCTAGTCCAATTTGGCAGTCCGAGGAATTTTTCTCATCCAGTTATTTCCAAATTTGACAGCATGTAGACCTATTACATATACAAATTGCGCTCGAAATCATGAAACTATTTTCACTGGGGACCATCATGTACAAACGCCATTTATTCCCTGGAGATTTAAGTCGAAAATTTCCGTGCATCTCTTGTTCTATAGGAGATCTCTATTTGCTTATTTTATAACCACTTTGGTATAAATAGCCTTGTTTTATCCCGTTTATTTCTCTCTTTGGTTTTGAACGGACGTCGGGTGTCCGACCCTCCCACCTCCCCTCAGCGATGGCCAGCGTGTTGCCATGGCTCCCACTCCTTCCGCTTCCGGGATCGCCTCTTTCTATAACTTACTTCTACTCGGGGCGTTTGTGAGTGAAGGCTCCCAGTGATAATTTATTACTACCTATACAAATAATCATACTTGACCAACAGCATACATTTTCGTTTATTTCTGTGCAATACGCTGACGACAACTACGTGCAACGACGTTTCCTGTATCTCGGTAGTGGTGCATCCGAACTGTACCAGTAATCGGAAGCTCATCGTAGGAGCAAAGGAGCACTCGAATTGTTTCCGAATATCACCGAATCATCGTGGGAAAAAATACATCTCATTTTCTTTATTTGCCGGGGTAAACATTAGGCTCGATTTCCGCCGCTCACTCGAGTTCGGGTATCCTCCCCGGGAAGAGACGGCTGGACGCTTGAGCGATAGATTATGTCTGTGACGTAAAGTCAAAATATAATTTATGCGAAGTTGATAGTTGCGGGAAAATGGCATTAGGCAACACAAAAGATTGATTTTAATAACAGTAATTTCATAAGTGCTTAAATGTTCCTACGAATCCAATGAAATTCAGCGTCAAGAGTACGGAACAATCGCGAAAGATTTTCAGTTGCGCAAAGTTCTATTTTGAAATGACTTTTTCGTTGCCGTAGCTTGAAATGAAAACGGGAGACAGCGCTTGTGAAACAAAATTACTAATAGGGAGAGGTGTCTCAGTGAAGAGTTAATCGCTGTGTAACTGTTGAGTTGCTTTTCTTGTAGGAGTGCCACAAGAATGAAGTTCTTCTTTCCAAGCTCAAGACATTAGGACTATCTTAGCTTTGTTGTCTTTAATTGTTGTCTATTACACAAGATAAATTTCAATGTTCAACTAATTGTCTTTTAAAAGTGGAGTTTTTTAAATCTGATTGTTAAGCGGTGAGAACGGTGACTGATTTTAGGCGCTGTTTCCCTGTAATGAAACGTATTCTAGTTGTTCAAAGCAAGGCTATATTTGCTGGTTGAATATCATGACGACCAAGGTAATATTAAGGTTACAGGAAGTGAGGGCGTGGTCCCGCCCTAGAGAAGTGGTTTCAGAGGTGTCCGCATAGACAATGGGCGTGTTCGAACACTAGGAATCAAAATTGGCGAATCGCAACTGTCATGTTACCCCGTTCCCGATGTCTTCATGTATTTTTTTTATGATAAAATACCTGTGGTTGCTGTCTTCTGGTAGATCAGTACTTCAAACATGAACAAGTCCTAAGGGGTGGGAGGTGCCGTGGCCTCATGGCTAGTGCGCTCGATTCCAGATCGCGTGGTCCAGGTTCGGTTCGGGTCCTGGCCGGGGGCAAGACACTTTACTCTCACGGTGCCTCTCTCCACCCAGGTGTATAAATGGGTACCGGTGAATTTAATGCTGGGGGTAACCCTGCGATGGACTAGCATCCCATCCAGGGGGGAGTAGGAATACTCCTAGTCTCTTCATGCTACAGAAACCGGAGATAAGCGCCAGCCTAATGGGCCCACTGGCTCGAAGAGCCTAAGGGGTAATGAATATCCGGGTGGCTGTTTAGAATGCAGCCAAGGGGCGTGGTCACCATTAACCACACAAGATAAATAACTTGAAATTCACCAAAACAGAAAATACAGAAGCCCTTTTGGTTGGAGGTGAGTAGTGCGAAGCTGATCACCCTTGAGTTAACCAATCATGACAAACAAAAAGGGTTTACTTATTTACTTGTATTGCAAACAATACCAATATAACACATCATCGTCATCAGAGTCACTCTTCTCATCGTGGTCATCATACTCTCTGTTTTCAATTACACACGGCTCTGATTTTTTAACTCGTTGGACTTATCAGCTTATAGGGTGTCTAGAATAGGGGTAATTTCCCCCACCATGGCACAAGCTCGTCAGTTTAAGCAGGATTTCCGGGAAGGAATTATTGTGAATTCTGTGAGTAAATGTTCAGGCTCAGTTTAACCAGTTTGGTGCATACCATCTCTTATTAACGCCATGACCTCGGGCCAAAGATTTTCCCGTCCGGCCCTCCCACTCAGTCAATAAGTACATATTGCATAACTCATACCCTGATGGAAAAACATTTTGCAAAAAAGTCACCCACTACTGCTCTGGTGGTTAGCAGATAATATGTACTTTAATATTGACTGAGTGGGAGGGCCGGACGGGAAAATATTTGGTCCGAGGTCATGGAGTACGGACCGAGCGCAGCGAGGTCAGTGCGCCATGACCGAGGTCCAAATACTTTCCCGTCCGGCCCGACCTAACTCAGTCAATAAGCATTTTATCATATGACCACCGCGCTTTTGCATTTTTTTTTTTCGGGTAACAAAATTCGGAATGTTCATACGTCGCTCATTTTGACCGAAAAGTCGGGATTCATATAGCACCAAAGTTGTTTTAGTTCGCATCTCGAGTGCGCTTTCATTGCAAAATTATTGAGAAAATCCCCGTATGAGGGCCGTACGCGATTCTAGCAGGGCCGGACGGTTTCCGACCCTGCTCGCCATCGCGTACGGCCCTCATACGGGGATTTTTTCAATAGTTTTGCAATGAAAGCGCGCGCGGGGCCGTACGGGTCATATGAGAAAATAAATTCACACCCACCAGCTGCGAAAACCATCTGACAATCCTGTTGCTCCTCAAGTGGCCTGCAAAGGAGGCTGAGTGAAAAGAAACAGGATTATTTTGTATCATTTTTATCATGTTTTACAAATCAGCTAGGAAAACAAGCAGTGTCGGACACTTACAGACTGCAGACCCTGCAGAGCTCTCAAGTGTCACGCATTGAGCACGAGTCTCACGCATTTCGATGTAATCTCACGTCGACACGAGCATTTGTCACGCATTGGCACTCTCCCGGTAGGTAACTCTACCTTTTAAGCTTTCAGAAGTGCTCATGAATTCTGAATTCCTTCCCTCACTGTCACAGAACGCCGGCCAATGCTCCATCTGTTCGGGTGCGACCATTTTTTTTTTGTTTCTGCAGGAGTTTCACACGTTAATATACGAAGTATAGGCCGATATGGTAGCTCAGGCTGACCAAAACGGCGAACTCGACGGTGCATTTCCAGCGATTTGAGTCGTTCAAATTTCAAACATTATCCGGGGGAGCATGCCCCCGGACCCCCCTAGAAGTTTTTGGCGCCTCCGGCACAAGAAACACAGGATACAGGACGTTTCTCACTCTTTGAAGACTTGAGAGCTCTGAGACCGCAGACTGGAGACTAACCCTAAATCACAGTTATTGAAAGCTAACCATTTTAAAATGAGTGCTTAGACTTAAATACTATTTGCACTATTTGTAGGCAGTCTACAGTGTGCGGTCTGCAGACGTCTGCAGTGGTCCTATACACCTGAAAAATAGTCAACAGAGAGGACATCGATGTCCTAGCTTATGGGAAATGAATGTTACACCGATTATTATTGTCTGTCTGATTGTTGAATGTGTTATGACTGTTATTTGTAATTGAAATTGACAATAAATGCTTTGAAAGTGACAGGTATTTTTGGTGTGCCGGTGGTAAGGGACAGGGTGTAGGATGTCTGTGTCATTGCTATGTGGGAAAGCATTTTTGTTACATTAGCTGTAGTTGTAGTGTCAACAAGTAAAATTTACAATCGGCCCCAGTCGGTCAACATTTTGTGAATTATCGCCTTTTTGACTTTTCAAACTTTAAGTATATGAAAGAAGTCAAGTCCTGTTGAACGGGTTCATTAACCTGTATGGGTGTCTGGCCGGTGATACCCCGCGCTGAATACTTCGGGGAATCATGCTTGTGTACTGATATCCCACAAAACTGATACTAACTTGTTTTTAATAAAAGTATTAACAGAAAGATAACCGTCAAAATACTTTTCAGGAGGCAGTGAAGCCCAGTGGTTAGGGCGCTTGCCTTGAGATCCGAAGATCAGGGATTTGAGACACGTTCTGACCACTCGTGAACACTTGAACAGAAATCTCCCTAGGGGACCGCGGAGCAAAGTACGTTGCTTGTTTTGAACTGTGCGCTCCCTTCCCCTGGTCAGGGTCAATTTATTAGCCCGGCATTCCGCTCTGGCCTCGAAGATGTCCATGGAAGGTGCCAACAGCATCATCACTCAGTCCGGATGGCTAACTTTCTTCGATTCAGAACCTTGTAGCGTGCGCTGTGGATATGAATATGGCTTGGAGTTTAACTGAAATGAAGCGTTTAACCCTGTACTATGATTCTGCGGAGGAATTGGGGCGGCTGGCCTGCTTTCAGTGGTTTTATTTCGCTTCGAGCGGGGGTCAGTCCCGAATCGAGTGTGTAGCCTTTCCTCTTTCTTAGGACAGGAAAACCAAAAAGCGATAACTCGCTTAAAAAGCTTCGGACCGCGCTGAGAAGCGAGATGATAACAAAAAAGACAACAAGACATTGACGTGAGTCATTTTTATTGCAAAAATATCAAAATTGAGGCTAAAATGCCGATTATCCTTTTTTACCCATACAACTTAAATTCAAACCGTTGTAACACATTACCTCCATATGCTGCAAGGCGAGAGTCAGGTTTCGCGTAATCAAACATAGTAGATGTCGGCGGCAAACATATCACGTTTCACTCGCCGAACGTTGGCTTAAAGATTAAAAGAGTAATAACGTAACTATTCTCACTGCATATATAATTAGCCCGTTGCACGGGAAAGGCGTTCTCTACCTGCGCGCTAGTAATACAATTTTAGTCGCCTCGTGGTCAGTTCAACGGAGTTCGGTGAAGTCACGGTAAAGTTTCGCTTCATTTTAACCGCTACCCGCGTGCTATATCATGTCCAACGCCGAACCTGCTTTTCCTCCGCCACCAGCTCCGGCGGCGCCTGCTCTTGAACCTGCGCCTTTAGCTGCACCTGCCCCCGAACCTGCTGTAGTTGTTCCGGCTTCTACGGTCGAAGAAGAGGTAATTTTTCACTTCTGTTTTAAATCTTCCTTAACGTTCAGGTTTCGGCAGCTAGGGTTCAGATGCACGTTTTTTGGCTTTCCCTTGCCTAGTTTGTCCGTTTTCACTTGTTTCCATGCCCGACCTTTTTTACTGCTCGTCATTTTCGACCTAGGTACTTTTATGCGGGTTTTCCCTCGGCGTTCATAGCTTTTCGCTTGCTTCGGTTTTTTTGTTGTTGTTTTGTTTGGTTTTGCGTTTATTTTATCGCCGTCTTTCGGCTTGGTTGGGTGCGGTGCGATTCCCTTGTGTTTTATTTTCTGCTCCGTCAGTCTTATTGTGCTATTAGTTCGCTATTACACCTTTCACCCCCACGGGGAGCGTTCTTTATTTGGGATCGCCTTCTTTGCATATTTTATTCTTTCTTTTCCTTTGAGACCGTTTGTCTCTTTGCCCCTTTCACCGCGATATATTTATTTTATTTGTTTCTCAAGTTTGTTGTAGTTTTATGTTCATCCAGTCTATGTTGCGAACTTTCGTGAGCGAGTGGGTCCGGAGGTACTGCAAATCTGGTTTCGAAAGCCAGCGCCTAGAACGTTTGTTTAATGTCATATATTTTAGCATGGCCCGGAGAGCCGGCAGCCTGGAGAGCTGTTACACGATTTTTGGGGTATGGCCTGGAGATCTAGCCGCCTAGAGAGCTGTACATAATTTGGTTAGTCTGTTATGCTCGGATAACCATCAGCCTGGAGAGCTGTCGCACAGTTTTGTGCGTTATAACATGTAGCTTATGGCTACTCTGGCCTTAGTATGTATCTGAGGGCCTACATTCTTCATACCCCTCTTTCCTATATAGCCGGATGACCGTATTCAGAGATTGGAAAATAAGATCAAACTCCTGGAGCAAGAAAGCGCTAGTGAGAGTTGCGCTAATGCGCTGGGGGCCCTGAGAAGGCATCTCAACCGTCCGCCGTCTCTTTTCGACCCATTCGAGGTTATTGAGCTCCTGGAGACCCTTGTGCGCTTAGCTAGGACGCAGGCACATGAAAAAGCGGATGAATATGCCGCAGCGCTTGAAGAAGTCAAGATCAGGCAACCCACACTTGATCCCACTCATCTTCAACGGCTGATACTTGGTCTGGTGGGGGACCCTCTCAGACCGAAGATGGCCAAAGAGGCAACGTCTATCCTAAAGGGGATGTCCAAGACGTCTCCGTCGGGTTCCCAAGCCAGGCGACCGTTGCTCCGCTCTACTCCATACTCGGTTCAGTGTTACGCTTGTGCTGGGTGGGGGCACATTGCACGTAATTGCAAGTCTGGACGTGGTCGCGACCCTCCACGTGGGCGTGGGCGCCAATAATTGTATCTGTATTTTGTTATTCAAGGAATTGTGCGTTCGGTCTAGAATACATTTCCTTTATTTGTTTAAACTTGTCTGTTTTATTTTGTCTGGGGTGGGATCTTTGCCTTTGCCCGGTTGACCTCGGGGGGACCTTCTCAGTGTCTCAATTTCGGACCAAGTTCGGAGCCTGGGGTCAACAAAGGGTTGGGTTCCCCTTTTTCCTTTTTCTGGTGTTTGTTTCAGCTTGTTTTCCTTTCCCTTTCATTCTGTTTTAGGGAAGTTATTCCTTGTTCGCCGCGAGACTCAGTACGGCCCAAGCGGCATATCTTTGCAGGAAACGTTCCTCTCCGTTGTATTTCCCAGGGAGCCCCTCCCTTTGCTGGCCCCTTGCCTCCCCTGGAGCTGGTGGTGTCGCGTCCAGGATTGGGTAACCTCGCTCATTTTGCGTTTCCTCGATCCTTATCACTTTAGGGCTGGTAACTTGATATTCATAATAAGCTGTCCCTTTGGCAGGACCTTCTCGAGAAATCGCCTTGTTCTGAGGTTGACCCTTTAGCAGTTTTCAGTGACGGAGTTCGTATCTATCGCTTCTTCAAGCCATTCAGGGGAAATTTCACTTCTGCCGTGATATGTTCTCCCCGATCACTTTCAGACCACTTGTGATGATAAGAGTGGTTATCAGCATGTTTTGCTTCATCCTTCGTCCCAAGCTTACTTCGGCTTCCAGTGGCATGCCTTCTTTTTCGTCTTTCGTACACTCCCGTTTGGATGGAAGGCTAGCGCGTTCATTTACTACAAACTCGGACTCGCAATTTCGGGCGCCGCGCGGTCTCTTGGGGTCCCGGTTTCACAATAAATCGATGATCGGTACGTTGGACAGCTTTTTATATCTCCATTGCGGGTTAGCCGGAGCCCTTCACTTGAGCGAGCCCAACCAGCCGCTTATATCATGTGTTATCTGCTCATCGAGGCCGGATATTTCATCGGCATAGAGAAATCGCAGCTGACCCCGTCCACACGGAGCCCTTCTCTTGAGCGAGCCCAAGCAGCCGCTTATATCATGTGTTATCTGCTCATCGAGGCCGGACATTTCATCGGCATAGAGATAGCCTGTTCCAAGCTCTCAGATAGTCGAGAAAACGAAAAGAATTGCGTGTGAAAAGCGAGTGGGGACTTGGGTCGAGGCGAGGCGCCTCGCCTCGACCCAAGCCCCCACTCGCTTTTCACACGCAGATCTATTCGTTTTCTCGACTATCTGAGAGCCTGGAACAGGCTAGTATTGAGAAATCGCAGCTGGCTCCGTCCACATGGACTCGTTTTCTAGGTTTCATATGTGATTCTATGTGTCAGGCCTTCCTCATCCCCGACGACAAGAAAGTCAAGTTCGCGGCCTTGAGGGAAGACATTCTTTCGTGCCCTTTCTTGGGGCTTAAAACACTCCAGTGCTTTTCAGGGAAGGTCATCTCTTTCAGCCTTGCCATTCCGGGATATAAATTGTATGTACGTGAAGTATGTAAGGCGATCTCCCGTCTTTCAGGGTCTACTCGGCCTTCAGTCAGGTAGAAGCGGCTCTTCGCACGGGAATTGAGTATTGGCGCTTTCTCGACAACTGGAGGGATTGCCTTTCATGGAGAACTGAACACCACCCTGTGGTTACGCTTTATTGTGATGCCTCTAAGAAGGCCTCGGTGAAACTTTGCTAAAGGACGGTCGCAATTTGGAGTCGAGAGATTACTGGATAGACAACTCACAAGATATCAGTGTTTTAGAGGCTCAGGCTTTGCATCATTCGCTCCTGTCGTTTAAACATCATATTAGCTCATGTAGGGTGGATGTACACACTGATAGCCTTGTTCTAAAATCTGCTCTGGAGAGTGATGGTTGCAGAAACTGCGGTTTTAAGACATTTTGATTGCTTCAGAGAATTCAATTTCAGCCTTGACGTACATTATGTTGCTTCCAGTAAAAACCCGGCCGATTTCCCTTCCAGGAAAGTTTCCGACATGGATTGTATGCTTTCAAAGAGGGCTTGGGGGCAGGTCAAGCGTCTCTTTGAGCCCCACACCTTCCACCTTATGTCTTTGGATTGCAATTGTCAACATGATGGAACAGGCCAGTGCTTGCCCCACTTTACATCCTGTGCAACTCAGTGCTCTAGCGGGATTAATATTTTTGCACAGTCTCTGCCTTCGGACCACATTTGTTCTAATTGCGCCCCTCATTATCTCGGACTTGAGGCCTATAGGCGTTTCTAGTGGGCGTTGCTACAGTCACTTGCTGTCGATCGAGTCCTTCTGGGAAGGAAAAACGAAGATGGTGTCTTGTTGTTCCCTCTCAAGTCGGTCAGCTTTGGTCCGGGAAACTTCAGTGGGATCTATGGGCTATCCTCTGTGTTTGCTAAGGCTCACCTAATCTCATCTTTAGCTTATGCGTCCGTGGAAGTCCGCCCGCCGCTGTTCAGCTTGCCTGTATCTCAACGATTCCGACGCAAATTACTGTCAGGCGTGCGGAACATCAACCGGACTTCAGCTTGCTGCTACGGCGACTGTTCGCGTGGATGAGGCGGCGATCCAGGCGCGGTTTCAGGAATTTCAATCCATCATGCGCTCCAACCCTTATAAAAGACAGAAATCCGCACTGGAGCTGCAACTTTCTCAGTTTTTGAGTGCTTTGTCGCCCCCTAGGACGGTGACTTCGTGTACTGCTAATGACATTGTTAAATTCCTTATTTCTAAAGATAAGTCAGGTAGAACTGTAGCGCATTCGTCCTCGTGTCCAAGGCCTTCTTGTACCTGTCCAAAACGCTTAGCAGCCGGGCCGGTCGATTCCCTGATAGGTCGTTTGAGAGCCGTCTTTAATAGTCTCGGACGTCTTAATGATTCTAACCCAGTCGCTCATCCCCTTGTCAAACACTATTTGAAATTTGTCCGACAAGAGCAAGCGGGTTTAGCCATTACACCTACTCAAGCGGTACCTTTGTTTTTCGATAAATTTCGACGGCCTATAGCTTTCCTCCGGGGTCGATGTGTGAATCAAGCGTCCCTTTCTCTCGCAGATAAATATATCCTCGTTCGGGACGCTACATTTTTTGTAGTGGATTTTTTTCACTGAGGATAGAGCCTCCGACCTCAGTCGCCTTCAGTCTCGTAGCGTTTTTAAGTTAAGAGACCGCGAAGGCTATTTGCTTAGGTTCACCCCGTTCTTTCGTCCTGATTAAATTTACTCACCCTGAAGTTTGCCCTGTTGCCTGGGTTCGCTATTACATTACGGTTTGCCAGTGCCTTGGGATTTCGCTGGACCACGGATACTCTTTTAGAGTCACAGAACGCAATGGATCAGTAGGGAACAAACTCTTTACAGGTCCCGTGGTCAACAATCGTTTGAGGAAACACTTTTTCGAATCTAAACTCCATGCTGGAGAGACTCCGCACAGTTTCGGGTGGGATTGTCCAACACTCTGAGATTTTTAGGTTGCTCCCAGGAAGACGTGGCCCAATATTTGGGCTGGAAAAGTGGGGAGGTCGCGAAAAGGTACACGCAGCGATCGGATGTTAACGCTTCCTCTTTCAATTTTGGAAAGCGTATTTCCCAGAGTGGCTTCTGATTTGGTAACCCCGGTTGTACACCCCGATAATTTAGAGACTGCTGTACAGATTACCCGGAGATGTACATATGACGGGTTGGGGTTTCTGAGTAATGGAAGAAATAAAGTTTAAAATTCTTTATGAGAATGTTGTTCTTTGGTTTTCCGTTCCCTTCGCCCCCTTTTCCGGAATTGACAACAGAGTGTCTATGGCAAGGAGCGGGTATCCTCCCATAACTTAGCTTCCCGTGCCAAGGCAATTGTATGCGGTGAGAATGATTTACTACTCGCATCGTGAGCTTGGGCTGCCTGTGGTCCAATGGTGGAATATGCATGCCTCGCTTGGAAGCCGCGTCAGCAATATTCTAAATCATGATTAGTCAGACAAATTAGAACGAATCCAACGAAACGGGTCCAGATGGATTCTTGACAAGGACTCTGCTTATAAAGAAAGACTATAAGTTAGGATGGATGGACTTGAAAACTCGTTGACAACCTTTTTGAATATATGTAAAGTTTTTGTAATGTTAACTTGGAAAATTATGCATCCTTTTCTAACGGCCGTACTAGATCCTTACATTAAACGTAAGATTTGGTCGAACAAATAGTATTCGTTTTGGAATAGATATACTGACAGCCGGAAATGCTTGGCCGAATATTTTTGTAGACGCTGATAATGTTAATTGTTCAAGAAACTTTTGTACAAATATTTAAATGCACGTTAGTGTCATTTTATCATATATAAAATTATCTATTCAATTTGATTGCGATGTTTGAGTTGTTGTAAAAGATGCAACGTAACGTAATATACGGGCCCAATGTCAATCTGTAAAATACGCAATATGTGCAAAACGGTTTATTTTCTCAGCGGTTAACTTGCAAAATGTCAAACAGCGCATGCTCACCGTTCCCACGAGGTTTCTCCTGTAAACACCAGCAAAAATGGATGTGTTTTGCAGTGCGTCCAAAATAAATCGTATTTCATCTTTGGCTATCCTCTGTTATATGCTGCACTGAATTATTGTAGATTCAGTTACATTTGACTGTCATTCAGTTCGAATCGCGGAACGACCCTTTTTGAAGCTGACGCTCGACATCTTTTAGTGTGGGTCTACCACGAAAAGCGTGTGCCTTTCTTTGTCTGTGCTTTGAGCGCCCCAACGCAACATTGATCTTCAGTTATCCAAACAACGCAGCACAGTACTCTCGATAATTCTGGACTAACGTGGTTTGCCTATAATAACTAATGTAAACAGCGCCACGTGCCTTCTATTGTGCACTGCCCAATCAAAAGACCGCCACGTGCTTTCTACTGTGCATTTTGCTGCACCGCATAAAAAAAGAAATGAAATCTGCCAAGATTTATAACTTTACGGCCCCGAATGATAAAATATCACAGTGACATTACTCAAAATTGTGTCTCAAAATGCACTAGATTGTATCTCAGCCCATATTCTGAGTTCATTTAAAAAAAACTCCGGGGGGAGGGGAAGGGGCATGCCCCAGGGTTCCCCCTAGGAAGCTCGTGGCCTTCGGCCCCAAACGAGAAATCCTGGATACAACCCTGAACATGATTAGCGATGGACTTACGCAGACGTCCCTTTCCGCGTGTGACAAAGGAAATAGGAGACGTCTGCATGCGGGCTATTTCAACAAGGAGCTATTTAAAGTGACCCTGTGTTCAATAGCCATAAATCTGAAGAATACGCGCGAGAAGAGGGGTTCAAGCACCTGAAAGTGACACCAGGATGCGTCGAGGCCCACGGCGACGTAGGAAGATTTATGCAGAGGATACAGAAGACCGCACGGATCGCTGCATTGGAAGGCAACCCGGGGAGGGATGGTGTGTGCAGGGGAGTCAGGGCATACAGAGCAACTGAAAATGCAACCATGTTCAGAAGGGAACTACAGGGAAAATTTCCTGACGTTCCAAAGACAAGATGAATGATCCGCCATCGTGACAGAAAACAAAAACAGAAGATAAAGTAATAGTAACGCTGATAAGAGAAGATGCAGCCATGATGAAAATCAAAGCTGGGGACACCTTACTGTGCAAGCTGGAACGGAAAAACCGCCTGACGCCTCTGTGCGACCCGGATCCGATGGTAGTTATTGGAGTCAAGGGAAGGATGATGATATCAAAGGACAATGTTAAGATTCGCACAAGGAATTTCACCGATTTGAAGCTGCTTGAAAATAGATGCAGGGAATCACTTCCTTGTGATGATTCGGACGATGAAGGTGCATTTGAGTCCGCAGATGCTGTTCCAGTGGATATGTCACGTGAACTTTGGCAAGGTCAAGAGCAGCCCGGAGAAAATAGTGGCACAGTTGAAGAGCAACTTAGGAAGAGAACAAATCAGCCAAGATCAGACCGTGAAACAGAACAAAGACATGCGCCCTGTGACAGGCCCAGAAGGAAAATAACGTCTACAAAGGACACTAACTGATATTTGATATTTCTGAGTAGCAAATATACGTATACTATAGAAGCAAGGAGCAAGGATGGCACAGTCGGTTAGTGCGCGGCCTTGGTGCAAGAGGTCTTGAGTTCGATTCCCGGATCTTGCATCCTTGTTTCGACTTCTTTCCTTTCCGTGTAGCTAGGTAGCTTTAAATACCCGTAAAACGGAGCACTTATGGAGAGGGGGGATTAAAATGAGCGCACCGTCGACCTCAGGTTTGTCAGTTGAATTACTGTTACGAGTTATCGACGTTAAATATGGTTGTTTTACTTACTTTACTTTAAGTGTCTACAAAGAAAACCAAGACGATATTTGTTTTTAAAAAAGCCATGTTTATTTGTTCTTTTGTTTTTTATTATTATTTCTGTATGTGGCACATTTAGATAATTGCACCGTTGCACTTTGTTCGCGTTATGGGGGAGAGATGTAATGGCGTGACTTCATGCAAGACGCGCTGCGTGGCGGGAATATTATGCATATCAGGTATTGTCATGAGATATTCTGTAGTAGAGTATATAATCGGCAGAGTAGGGGATGGACGTTAGCCCGGTACACTGGAAAATTTGGACCATTTACAGACTTCATAAAATGTCTGTAAATAATAAATTTACAGACTTTAACACTTAACCCCATAAATATAAAATCTCTGTAAATTTATTTTACAGATATTTTACAGAGTTTTGTTGAGTAAAGCTCTGTAAAATGTCTGTAAAATGTTTATAAATTATT
>BLFO01000612.1:90362-113266 GCA_014634245.1 Montipora cactus | reverse complement strand
GAATGTACCACACCATTCTTTTTGCTTTGAACATGACTTTGCCTCTTCTTTTACGGCTGAATCTCGATGCTTTCCATTCCATGCGGCGATTCCTTGGGAAGTTAAGCACATTGTGAATCATGTATCTTCATCATAACCATTGATTACACTGGCATTAACGTATTCTTGAAAGGCAGGATGCTTACAGTAGAACTCGCTGTTGATGTAGAGTTCAACAGCAGTCAGCAAGCGAAGAATACAGCACAGAGATTCATTGCCAACCAGGGGGCCGTTTCTCGAAAGTCCCGAAACTTTACGGGCCATTTTCGGGTGTCACAATTCCTTTTGTAACTCAAGAACGGAGAGCATTTAATTTGTCAAACTTCACAGTTAATTTTCTTTTTGGTACCTTGAAAGCATGTTAAAAGATCGGCTTTCCAAAACAAGCGGTTGGCAATTTTCACAGATGGCTTTTCGGGCCCGAAAAGTTTTCGGGACTTTCGAGAAACGGGCCCCAGGACACGCGACATGGAATTAAATAAACAGTCGCCATCTCCCGTCGTTTTGCAAGCAAGCCATTGCGGATTTCCTTCTGCCACAGTGATATCATCTGGAATGAGTGTTTGACCAAGCACATCCTTTTCCAACAATTCTGGGTTATCAATACATTCCTTTTGTTGGATCCAGCGGGCGGCTGCATCGTACTTGTTAGACAGTTCTTTACAAAGCCGCTCAATTTCCTCGATGGCACATCGGTAGAGATTTTCTCCGAGGCACTGAAGATCGGATTCTGGATTCAGTGCTGTAAAATCCATTTTAATAGAGCGAGAACTTTGAAACTTTTATTGCAATGAAAACGTTCAGTGAGTGAAGCAGAACTCAAAACTTGGGTGGCACGAAAATACTCACGTGCATGTATATTTTCCCGCGCAGTAAATCAGAGGCACCGAGAAAATCACTGGAGCGTGGAAATAATCTCCTCCGCAGAATTCACACATGCGACATGTTTTGCATAGTTCAACTCGTCTCATCCAATGAAATTCTCTTCTTCTACATTAAACAGCGTTTAAAAGCTAAAAAGATGCTGTTATTTGATCAATAAATGTCATGAAATATTTGGA
Source organism: Montipora cactus (assembly GCA_014634245.1). Lineage (NCBI taxonomy): Eukaryota > Metazoa > Cnidaria > Anthozoa > Scleractinia > Acroporidae > Montipora > Montipora cactus. The sequence continues at coordinate 112,166 of BLFO01000612.1, read as the reverse complement.
ATCAAGTGTTTATCGAGGCGATCGTGACCTGACCGGGGAAGAATACATTGCGGACATAAATAACAACTGGTATATACATGCGCGCACTGCCTTTGCTGTTTTCTCAATAATTATTGTTCTTTTGCCACTATATTCGAACAAGATATATTTGTACAAACCCTGAATTCTTTTACCTTTTCTTTTTGCATTCGTAAACAATAAGATAACTTTTCTAAATTTAATAGTTTTTAAAGTCGTCGCGGTGAGGAATGCAATTCGAGTCCCTGAAAATTTACAGTAAAACTGCTCATACAGTACCGTAAATCTTATGAATCCGATGAAAACACAACCAAAATGCATTTTTAAAACAGTACGAAGTACGCTAGTTGCTTCCCGTTTTTCGTTTAAAATTTAAATCAATTTCAATAAACAGTGCACGCGACTTTTCAAGTCCAAACTGCATGAATATTGACGGCAGTGGCGTGTTTTCAATTCAGTGAAACGAAAGCTTTCAATGAAAACAAATCAAAATGAAACTTAGCCGTTATCCATCACAGCCATATATTAAAATTGCCATTCTTGAGTGAAATTACCATCGTCACAGGAGACGCGCCCGTCAGGGTGTTCGGTCAGACTGAGTAGTTTCCCTGTCAAAACCTCGAATTTGCCGGACAAATGTCCGATGACCGGCGCTAATTTGCAGCCTTGCTGAAAGCTTATCAGTCGAAACTGCGCCAAGTAATGGCGGACCGTTAAATTAAAAAAGTTCAAATAAATAGTCTTCCTCTTGAAATTATTACAAAAAATTCCGCCTATTGAGCAATCAATGCAAATACTTTCGACAGAGCTGATTTTTTCATTGTAGTAGCACTTTAAGTATAGGGCTTTTGTTTCTTACATGTAAAAGGCAATAAAGATATAAGACAGCCAATGAAAAAGCAGCGTCAGGCTTACTTTGCATGTTTTGAAGGACCATTTTCCGATCAGCCAACAGGCCATTTTACAGTGTTGTTGTTTCATTTACATGTAGCTGCATTATGACTGGGATTGATAGACCTCACTAATTTTATCATGTAAATTGAAACATAAATAGCAAACAATGTTTTGTTTCAAAGCATGGTCATTGGCTATCTCACTTCCATCCGTATACTGGCCAGGTAATGATCAGCTACAACCATTAATGGTTTTTCATGCCATAGTTATAAAACATTCATAATTCACACACCAGAGTTGACGGTGGATTTTCACTGGGGCTGCTTCCTTCCCCTTTACCTATTTTGTCAGCAAGAGACCCTTGTGACTGTTTGGGAGAAGGCTGATGTCTTTTTCTAGAGGGTGAGAAATCATAGGACCTTGCAGATAATGGCAGTACATCTCCACTTCTCCCTCTGCCTTCACCTCTAGGTATATTTCTTTTTGGTTCCTCCAAGTTGTCACCTTGTGTAAATGAGTTTTGTTGTCGTCCTGAAGGAGTGCCATTATTATTTTTCAATCTGGGATTTGGGGTGAAGTGCCCCCTTGTGGAAATTGCTGTGTACGCACTTGTTTCATCTTTGTATTTTAGATTAGGGTTACTATCTTCCAACCCGAAATCATAATCATCAGCAAAGTGAACATAGGCTCTGTCTTGTATGGGCCTCAAGTGACCACCTTGTATGGGACGATTCTTTAATTCTGTTTCATGTTTTGTGGGTGGGAACATCTTGTAGAGCTCTAAAAGTCATATAAAGAGATATTTTTCTGTAAGTAGAGTGTTTGATAATAACAAGAGTCATGCTACGGTTTCTTTTACAGTGGTTAAATTTTCAAGATTACATGTACATGTAATTATTAAGTTTACACAGATTAACACCTAGGCTCGATTTCTTCCACTCTCTGGAGTCTGGTCTTCATTCCACCCTGAGAGATGGCTGGACGCATGAACCTGTGACCTTGTCTGTAATTTATGCATCTCAGACATCACCAAAAGTGAAGTCAAACTCCAGATTTCATTTGGTGCAAAAACACATTACAGCTAAATACGAGTTGCTGCTACATGTGTCTTAATAATAGAGTGATTTTCAATTGAGTATCGAAAGTAATTCGCAAATTACTTTGGTTTTGCATTACTTCACTCAGTGATTGGTTGAAAGTTGTCGCTCCATTTTTTCAAACAATCAGAAGTGAAACCAAAACCAATAGTGGCTCGCACATGTACATTTTCCCGTGCTTTGTGTTGGCTACATGTAATTTATACTCAGAGTTTTGATTAGTTTACTGGATAATTTGTCTCCGTCTTTCTTGATTGGCCAAAGTAATTTCTTTGGTTTTGGTTTCACAACACTTGATTCAATCTTGCTCTAATAATTATTAATAATTGCTTGGACAGATGTAATTTGAACCAATTTTGCTGTTCATTTTAAACAAAAAAAATACTGTCACAAATTTTTGTTTTGATTTTGGTGTCCTTAATTGTATGCACAAGGTTGCTAAAGTAACATAATTCCGGTTCCACATACGTTTAGCACAATTTGGGATCAACAATATTAATTTTACTTGCAGAATCTCTCCTCATACCAGAATTAAGTACAGTAATTATTATTTTGTTGAGTGCATTACAATCACTATCTTGAATAATCTACACTCAGAGGTTTCAGAGGGGTGCAGGGATGGCGCAGTGGTGAGAGCACTCGCCTCCCACCAATGTGGCCCGGGTTCGATTCCCGGACTCGGCGTCATATGTGGGTTGAGTTTGTTGGTTCTCTACTCTGCACCGAGAGGTTTTCTCCGGGCACTCCGGTTTCCCCTCTCCTCAAAAACCAACATTTGACTTGATTTACTTTCATTGTTCATTTCATTGGAGGGCCATTATGAAAACTACTGGGTGACCAGTAATCAATGTCTTTACCCTCGTTAAATAAAGTTATTTCTTTTCTTTTTCTTATTACAACCCGGTCACTGGCAGTATATTACCATCGGGTTGTCAAAAACGTTCCTCTGACCGCCAGCTACTCTGCCTTGATTTTCACTCGACCCCTTGTAAAAGACAAGAGTGACTGACACTCTCATTGATTAGCCCAGGCATCTACTTCAAAACTTTTTGAAACCTCTGACAGTCTTCAATAACATTTAATTACTATTTTCATCACTGATGATGTATTAAAACACACCATCTCTTGTGTAGCTGTCCAAATCAGGCACTCTTGCTGCAGAGCCAGAAACTCCCCTTGGTTGAGTCAAGTCCCCACCAGTCCGTGAAATTAAATCCAGCACAGCCACATCATCATCTTCTAGGACTACAAGAATGCAAGAGTGAATAATGCATGTTCTCATCCTTAGCCCAGAGGCTGTGATGCTTTACACTGTAGGCCAGAGCTTTAGAATAAAAAACACTGGCCTCTTCCAAAGATACCGTATGACCAGTCGCAGAAAAGGTCCATTTTTACAATCCTTGGGACCTACTAATATACATGACTTGTACATCACGTTTACAAGGCTGTGCAGTTGAGCCAGATGGCTCACTTTGTGATTCGTGGACCTGCTGGTTCAAACAGCCAGTGGTAATCATTCTCAGAGCTGACCAAAAAAACACATGAAGCAGCATATTGGAATGAGAATCAGTTGCCTAGGTCTTACAGCCTACATGCACATGGAAAAGAATTCTGAATTCCATACTATTCAGGATGAAAACCTAAAAATTCTGTTTGCTAAGTCAAACATACAGTATGTATGTTTGCACCATCTCAATAATTATTACATTTCTCCTAATGCTTCACCAATTATGGCCTATTGACCTTAACAAAGTTTTTTTTCAGCCATTCTTGGGCTTGGGCTCAAAAGCTCTTGGGTTTACATGTACATTGTAATACTAGTGAATCAGTTGTTCTAGTTCTGTTCTGTAAAGGCAACTTGTTCACCTGGCTTTGAGTTTACAACAACGTAGTAATCTAAAAAATTGTGAATCCAGAATCTGGGAATAACCCCAAGGCAATCGAGTTTGAGGGAATTTCCAAAAAAATTAATAACATACCATTTATTCAATTAACTAAGGAGGAAATATTATCCCTAACAATTCAAAAAATCCATATCAATCATGCATAGGGGAATTAATTTCCCATAATATGGTAATCCAAATATTCAAATTCCAGATTTGCATGTGTTCCAACAAGTGGAGTTAATATTACCATTGTTTAGAATTAATGTTCACTAGAAAACCTGTTGGGCGAGAAGTAAGGTTGTGAATCATATCCGTTCTTGGCAGAGAGAGCCTGTAGAAAAAACAATCAATCATGTAGAACATGTAATCAAAGCCTGTTGACAATTTTCTAGCAAACAAGCACAGCAAACAGTTTGGGAACAATCATTATAATTATATTATACTCATCTGGTAGATAGTAGGCATGTTGTGATAGGCTAAATTAGCGGGCTGTATTTTACAGTACGGACCACTGTACAGCACCCTTAATTTGAAATTTAAAAAAAATATTCTCCAGCAAGCTTTTAATATCGCTCCTGTTAGACTTGTAAAACTGTTTGAGTCTTGCAAGCAACTATTTCAAACAGTCAAGATTTCATTTTTCAGATTTTGACACAGCAATCTTTGTGGCAGTTAAACCTTCCAGTTTCTTTGCCTGCGTGCCTGATTACCACAGAGATAATGTATAATAAACATCTTACTAACCTTGTTTTCTTGGTCTGTACTGTAAATTACAGACCCATGTTTTTTCCTGCAGACTGTAATTTCTAGTACTTATGACCCTCAAACTCAGTTAGTAAGAGGTATTTATGACATGTATTTTGATAACTTCAAAAATGAATGGAAATAGTCTTTTGTAGAAAACCTATGACAAGCGGCAATACAAGTACCAGTATGTGGTATCAAGTACCGGTATTTGACTGTAGTAAAATGTAATTATAATGTGCCGTATTACACTGTATTCCAAAGGGTACATGTACACTCTTACCTTTCTGATTCCACCTTAGAGCTTCCTGAATATTGTCGATCAAATTCTGATGCCTAGAAAATTAAATTTAATCCATTTGAAAACCAGAGAATGTGACATCTAGTGAGAAAAAGCCAATAATATTTCCCGCAATACATTAAGACAAGACTTTGCAAGGGAATAAAAACTTGCCATTGAAGTCTTTTGGTCATGTAACACAGTGTGTTCTAGTACTGTACATGTACATGATCATGACTTCGGTATCTTGCCCTGAGTTAAGAATTCTTTACTCAGTCATCAATTAAAAAAAGAAGCTTTGCAGCAATGTACCATCAAGGTAAAATAATTTTATATGACAAGCAATAAATTTAAATTAAATGTTATGTTGTAATAGGGGTTATCATCAGTCTCTACAATGAATTTTCAGCATTCACAAATAAGCTACTACAGTAGTTAGTTGAGAGGTTCAAAACTGCATAATTATGCAAGCTAAGCTGTACTTGCAGATAATTATGTCCATGATTGACCCTAAATAGCCTGCGAACGCAGACAGATTTCTGGTGGTAATTCCAGAAATACGCCTGCGTTTGCAGGCTACCCCCTAAATAGATGCATACAGATTTTAACAAGCATCACAAAGTGTCCCCTTGCTCTTCTCGCCAACTTCAACATCACTCATGTGTTGGAATACAGACAATTGACGTCACAAAGTCTCCCCTAAAATGTTGCTCCTCAAGTAAGGATAAACTGTTGTATTTACCCCAAGCTAAAAATAACGCTAGCCTTTACCCTTTTCCCTTATTGTTAGAAATGTAATATAAAGTAGGTAGCAGAGGCTTTGGCATGAGACACTCCTTGCTAGATGTCAAAATTGGGGGTGCATCTAATTACTTGCATTTCTGGAAAATTAGTGGTGTTATGTGGATGTGAGATTGGCTCAGAAAGAATATAAGAGACAACACGACAATGTAGCAAAGAAAGTCCATTGGGATTTTTGTAAGTAGAAAATGAAAAAGTCAAAGTTTTGTGGGATATCAATGTTCAGTGTGACAATGTGATAGAGGCAAGAAGACCAGACATAATAATGTAATTGACAAGAAAGAGAGAAAGGGGATAATCGTCGATATTGCTGTACCAGCTGATGTAAGAGTAGGGAAAAAAGAAAGGGAAAAAGCAGAAAAACATACCAGGACTTGAAGAGAGAGATCGGAAGATTGTGGAAACTCAAAATGGTAGAAGTTGTACCTGTAGTGACAGGAGCCCTTGGAAGTGTTACCAAAGGATTTGATAGGTGGATTGAAAAGTTAGGGATACCATTCAATGTTGGAGTAATGCAAAAAAACTGCCTTGTTGGGAACTGCAAGGATACTGAGGAAAGTGTTGGAAATGTAAAGAAGAGATAATTCTTTTAGTCTTAAGTCAGTTGTTATGACTCGCCTAACAGAAGAAAAGACGGCAATGACAACGGCCAGAACATGATAATGAAAAAAAAAATCATCATCATCATAACTTACATTGTATGGTTGCTAAGAAAATTGCTGTACATTTTTGTACCAAACTGATATAAAAGGGATGGAAAGTTGACAGAGAAATCTGCCACGAAATGGATGGTATGTTACTTCCTACTACTGTGCAGTATTGTGTGTATAACCTCTTTTGAATGTTTACTTTAAAAGGAATGACCAATAATCATCTTTGGCCCTCCACAGTAAGAAACTTGATATTCTGCTTTTCAAGTAGATTAACAATAGCCAAAAAGCAGTTTGGCATTTGGTGTCCAAGGCAAGATTCAGCAGAATTAGGAAAATCACAGTTAGTAATTTTAACAACCAACATAACAATGAAGGCAACACCAATAAGAAGCCCTGTTTGTGGGTGAATAATTATACATGTAAGGGGTCAGGATGTGGGAAGGTCTCTTGAAGCACTTTTTTTGGCATGGGAATGCTTAATACACAGACTATAAGTCAACAAATGTATATGGCCCACACACACACAAAGAGACAAACAAATTGCACTACTGTAATTACTTCAATGAATACAATAAATGTCAAAAGCAGGTACATGTAATTTGCAGAGTCTCTGCATTTGAAGGCGAAAAGGAATATGATAATTTTAAATGCACTAAGAGAGTTCTTTTTGCTAGTGATCAGTGGTTGGTTTGAAGGCCCAATTTGTGCAGTAGTTCTGCATATCGTACTCACAGCGTTTGTTCTGCCATCTGAGGAGTTCTGTCCTCCAGCGTGGTTCATGCAAGTTTGTTTTGGTATCCCTCCCTTTTTATTTTTGTGTGTGACGGATGCCTGTCTTTTAAATTCCAGGAGTAGGGGCTCATGGCTGGGTTGCTGTGTTGTGCTAGCCCCCAGATACAAGTTGAGTGATGCAGTTGTTAACAACTGTATATACCTGTATACATGAACAACCACAATACCCCAAGCAACTACTCCACCTAAAACTTTACTACTATGTGCAGTCCTGAATCTGACAGTACCTGATCAGATGTAAAGTGCATTATAGCTGCTCGTCTCTCACTGTCTCTCACTGATCTATCATCTAGAATTGAACATACATTACAAGATCTACAGTTGTTCCATTGTAACGAGAAAGTGGAGCATTTAATCTACATGTTTTAGCAAAATGAAAAACGAAATACAGTCAACTCTCGTTATAGCGGGAGAGCTCTAGGACATCATTTACTATGGCGTCCATAATAGCAAGAGTTTGAAAAAGTGGGTGTGAGAAAAAGAGTGCTGTTAACATGCAATAAATAACCTTGACTATGACTGCAAAAATGGATGATAAAAAAGTTTGAAATCCGACGTTTTGGAGTAGTCATGACTCCATTATCAAGGACTAAAATTATACCAGATAATGCAAATTACAGCATTTAAAGTGATTTCTGGCATGAAGAATTAACAAAGGTGGGAAGATTATAAAAATACTCTTAAACAAAATAATAGAGTCTGATTGCATATTGAGATTTGGCTTTAAAGCTCTTACAAAAAGCATTTTGTGAACTAAACAGTCAAATTTATTTCTGCATTTCTTAGGCACTCAAAACGCTTTAGCAGGTCCTGAGGCATCATCCCCTGCACATTCTTGAAGTGGCGGATTTTTGTTTATGTCCTTTTACAAGATAATGTAATGTCCGTGGGTGTAACCTACATAACCTGCATAACACAGGTCATATAGAAAACTATAAACAACACACTGCTGATTTAGCTCTGGTTCAATTTTCCGGCCCAAAAACACAGGCTGGATGGTGGTCTGTACTTTTAGACTCAGATCCTTAAGTTGTTTCCTCACAATATCTGCTGAGATTTGATCTTTCAATGGTAAAATTACTTGAAGCATGTCATCTGTCTCTTTGCATGGTGACAAAAGCTGCCGCGGGACACAAACCTTTGAGTAAACAAAACTTTTGATGGTAGTGTTAATGAGGTGTTGGGGTACTTCACATGTGAGAATATTGTCTTCAGAGGGTCAGATTCATCGGAAAAATGTGACCAAGACAAAGTTAAACAATGTGCTCAATCAAGCATAGTTCTGAGTAAACCTTTCTTGTGCCGATTGTCAAGCGTTTCCAGGAAGTTAGATTCAGTCACTAATGAGCTATTCATGTAATCAGCAGTTATCTGTACATGTATAGCGTGGAATCAATTTCATGAGCCTGACTCTCTAAAGTGCATTTAATTTTTAATCATCTACATGTAGGACATTTCTGGAAAGAGATTTCTAATCAGATTAGTCTTTTGGATGTAAATTAAGTATACTTTTTGTGGGTACACATTATTCCTGAAATTCCCTAAAATTGGGAGGATTAACAAAAGTTTACAGTCTACACCTGAAATGTCAATTGTGCTTGAAAAGTTTTAAAAATAACAATCCCCCATTAAGGTAATTTCCTTGAAAATCACGTACCATCCAGATTTTTGTCAGACTTAGCACAACTGATACTCATGCATGGAACATTAAAAAAATAAACAAAAAGATGAAGTCACCATGCTTGTTTTCGTGCTGCATGCCCTTTATTTTAAGTGTTTTTTATGGTATCTGGACAACTCGCCCCAAAGATAATTAGTCACAGACGATTAGCCCCCAACGTTTCTCTGGCGTGCTGAACTATAAAAACTTGCTGTTTATGTTTTACCACCATTTCTCTACCAATCAATCAATCAATAAACTATAAATTATTTAAGTGTCTAAAACTTCTGGTCAGCTTGGAGGCCGACTAATCGGTAGTATTGATAGAGTGGTCTTTGATGTTAGGCTGTTGGGGATTGCTTGTGTTTCTTGCCGATTACCATGGCTTGGTATTTGCTTGTGTTTCCCACAAAGTGATTTATGATCTGCCGTGATGTTTATTTGGAGAACTTTTACTTAAATTGTTGACTACCTGTTTAGGTCAAACCCACGAGCAATGTTCAAACTCTCACTACCGGTACCTGTTGTATATTTCAAACCCACGTGCAATGTGCAAACTTATGTTAATTTGAGGTGAGACATTTCATTCATTAACAAACACTTCACTGCAAATTGCACTCTCAAATCTTGATTCTGGTGATGTGCATAAAAGGGATCATTCAATTGTGGATACTCTATTAACTTATTCAGCAACTCTAACAAGTGAATCAAACCACGATCTACGTTACGATGTCTTCTATCTTCCTTATGATGTGTATTTCTTGTCAGCAACCAGTTTGATCCTGTCAAGAAGGCCTCCAGTGTGATGGCTGCCTCTGTTGGCAGCACCGCACCTGCAATACAGGCATATCACAATCCGAAAACCAAGACGCAATTAAAACCGTTGCGTCTATTGACTAGCATTGTTTGACATGCGACACCCCTCAGGTTGAAAGTACCGCCTCAAGTGAAATCTCCATATCGGCCAATCCTGATGTTGACTTCAATTCCGAGCAAAAAATGCGATCAAGGTATTTTTTCATCAAATTTTACTCTTTAAGTGAAATAATTGAATTATTGAATTTCTTTGATTTGATACTAGATTGTGACAGTTGATAATCTAGTTATAAATTGTCATTACAAAAACCATACAGAAACTGACGTTGTTTATTGTCATCCTGTCAACAGATATCATTGAGTCCGAAGAGTTCAACCCCCCAGTAGACTCATTTGATCAGCTTGTGGAGCCTTCGGCCATTCCAACCATTGAAGGGACCAATGTAGAATCCACAATCGGATCAACAGTATACGAACATCCAATCCAGCCGACCATTGACGAATCCACCATCGAGGGACCAACACCCCATTTAGTTGAGAAAGCTGACCAGACACTGACTTTTCAGATCATGGAGGGTGCCAGCAAGAGAGGAAAGTGAAAGGTTATTGACAGGTGTGGATTCAGTTATAACGTCAAGAGGCAGTGCCTTGATGCAACCAACTGGCAATCACTGTTTGTCCTACGCTAAGATTTTTTTTTGTCATCACAATAATGGGTTTGTGTTTGATGGTTATCTAAACTTCAAATTGCCAGATCAAGTAAGTACCGGTAAGTAAGTAAGTAAGTAAGTAAGTAAGTAAGTAAGTAAGTAAGTAAGTAAGTAAGTAAGAGTTTTATGCATTTTCTGCATAGTCTAAATCTTATAGATATGGATAGTCATGATCATGAATCAGAGTTACTAGGCTAAGCACATCTACATTCTTTTTTATAAGAAAATTGTTTAACGACCCATAAATTATTCTTATAAAATATATTCTTATAGAAAAAAAAAAGAGTGTATGTGCAATGATAGGTAATGCTAATTTCTCTCCCGTTAAATTTTAATAGGGAAACCACTGCAAAGCCACCATTGTGCGGATTTCTGCAATTACATCCATGAAAATTGGATCAGCAGCCAGAACTTCAGTCGTCAGGACAAACAATGACTTAGAGGGTTGGCACAATGGCCTGAACCATTGTGCCAAAGGACTATGGCAACTGCCCCTTTACATCTTCATCCAGCTATTACACCGGGAAGATACCTTGGTTAATAATTATGCAGATCGGTCTTGTTTCAGACAAAAAACTCAAGAGACACCAGCGGTGGGCCTACAGAACCACGCAGACCTCTGGAAGCAATATGAGCACCAAAGGAATTCGAAAGAGTTTCTAATGGCCTGTTCTCACCTTGTCCAACCAATGTAAATTTTAATAAAAATAAACAACCACACACAAAAACGGCTCCTTTAGGAGCCACCAACTCTATAAAAGTCAATAATGAGCAACAGATGTACTTCTTAAAAATATTGAGGATCCATTGCCAGAATTAATCATTATGATAGTAAAGTTGAATAGGCTTCTCTGGTAATCTCCGCAGCAGTGCAAATTTTTTCATTCAGTGTCTCGCAGGGGAGTTCTAATTGCTTGGTTGTTCCCCTGGTTTCTATTGTATCTACATGAAGAGTGTTACATGATATAAATAGTCAGAATGCGATTGGAACTGTTGTTGTACCTTATTGGCCTTCCACTATTTTCTGGCCGCTAATTGCATCCACGAATATTAGCTTTGTATTAGATTATAATTGTGTTTATGCCGGCAAAGACGTGTTCACTTGAGACTAGGTAGGAATCTGAACTCTCTTTTAGGCTCTGATCGTTTTGTGGGAGAAATCATTACAGTTAGAATGGATTTTACAAAGGGCAGCTCTGATTAGGGTTGGCTATATTTACTGCATTTAGCTGCATTTGTGTCAGCACTGGCCATTTAAAGGGCAACTGCACCTTTGCTGTTATGGAATGTTTGGCGACACTGGTTGCTGTAGAAGAATATATTGGGGCTTGTTTTATTTTATTTTTCAGATTGTTTCCTCAAGTAACTGGGTGCCATTACCTATTTTACCTCTTCTGAATTTTAACCAGGTTATGGAAATGCTATTAAAATCTAGGTCTGAAGCAACGCTTAAGGGTTATTTACGCATTCTTAAAAAGTTCATCGATTGGTGTAGAGGTAAGCAAATTCCTCTCCAGTTAACATTTTCAGTAGGCATTGTTTCGCTTTATATTTTAAAAGTAAAGTCTCTGCTTACGAGCCAGAAGGCCTATCAGGCTGGCACTTATCTCTGGTTTCATTAGCATGAAGCGACTAGGAGTATTTGTACTCCCCCCTGGATGGGATGCTAGTCCATCGCTTTATATTTTACATGTGTATGAATTGTTTTAAATTAGTCCCAGTGTTCCAGTTTGTCTTTAATCCTCTCGCATGCAGCATTAAAATGGTTTCATTCATTTATTCCTACTAATTTTTCAAATCCTTTGGATAGCAATTTCTGCAGAAACATTGAATCATCTAAACGCACAACCAAGAATGTGCATCATATGACTTGGACCAGGAACACTTTCCTTTAGAAGGGGGTATTTTGTCACAAAGTTTAAGAGCTTTTTTCATTGTCACAATTGTAATCCTGAATTAATGAATAAATGGCGTAAAAACAAAAAAACAGTTTAATATCAATTTGAAAAGTATGCTACCCACTTAAGGCGCTCTTACACTGTGAAATGTTTCATGTAACTTGTCTCGCAATGTTTTGGCGACACTGTGGTGGGACAAGTTGCACGAAACATTTCACAGTGTGACATACCCTGAAATTGTTGTGAGACAAGTTGCACGAAAAGTAGAACCAAATTCTACTTTCAGCAACGGTTCTTGCAACTTGTCTCGGAACGATTTTGGCCGTTGCAAAATGTTTCGTACAACTTGTCCTGCCACAGTGTCGCCAAAACATTGCGAGACAAGTTGCACGAAACATTTCACAGTGTAACAGCGCCCTTAAGAGGCTAACACAATCTCCGTAGCGTAATTATTATTTTTAGCGAACTATGCGAGATTGACATACAGATCCCTTGACAATTCATTCAACAGGTTGTGGAGTACTTTACGTAGCTGATGGGAATTGGAAATTCAAGTACCCTCACTGCATGTGGAAAGTGCCTATCAAGGTTGATGGTTTCCAAAATCTTATCAACTATCCCAGCATTTGTCCCCTCTCACCTTCAAGAGGTCAAGCATTCTGCGACTTAAATCATTGTGCGATAGCGAAGAATATCTCAATTCCTCATGGAATTCACAACTTCTTGAAATACTGTGGCATTTCAGGTACTAATCTTTTATCGCTAGACTACATCGGGCCATGTAAGGTAATCCAAGACAGCCTTTGGTTCTGAATTCCACACTATGGAGAATCCTTTGTCAGTGGAACTCGGATTCCGGATTCCTGAAACGGGATTTATCTTATGTGGGGTGCACTCCAGTATTACATCATAATGCTTTGAAAAATTAGTGTGTAACGTTGTATCGTATGCTGACACACTAGTCGTCTTGCGCTTTATTATTTTTTTTAATAATTAATTCTATATCAAATAAAAAAAACACTATGTGACAGTCATTAAAAGGGCTGGCCTATACATGTCTGCATATACATTTGTATGATCCTTCTTCTTACTTGCTACAAAATACTGGATATGTATTTTTAACATTGCTCATTTTGCCACGAGTGCAATGAAAATGCTTCATTTGCAGAAATTGACAAAGAAGGTGCTCAGACCACTCATGCGAAGATTGAAGAAAAGTTGGAGGTTTCTAGAATGAGTAGTTCTCGTAACAAGCAAGTTGATGTGACAACTTACCAAGGTTTGAAACGGTTTTATACAGTTAGCATATTGACTTATTCTGACACCGTATTTTTTTTTTTAGTGAAATCTGCCCTTGACAAATTGAAGAACTTGTCGTGACATGTACAATGTAGAATCCAATTGTCTAAAAAGATAACAGCACATGGTGTTTCCCAATGAATTTGTCAAAATCTCACTAGTCTGGCTTCTAATTTCCAGCGAGACGGTTTTCCCTTCTTATTCAGTCGATTCACTTATGTTTTAGGCTTTCCTTTACATGTGTTCAAAGATGGTTCACTTCCAGGAAATTGCTATGAGATGAACCTTGCTTTATTAGAATGAGTAAAGAAATTTCTTTTTTAACAGGCACGCAAGAATTCATTCGCGCAAACAGGAAACTTCTTGATGAGTGCTTTGAAGTGGCTCCATCCACTTGTAACAAGAACACTGGTGGTAGAAAAACCCTGCACAGTTGGTCATGTGGAGTTTTCTTTGTTGTAACTGCAGGGGGGCATATAGAATACTGGCAGCCACTCTACAGGTTTGAGAAATTTGTATTTCTGATATAATTAATGTTTATTATATCATTAAATTTGTAGCAAGTGGATTCTTTTATCTTAAACGCAAATCACGTTGATTTTGTTACATAGTAAAAAAAGCTCATTTTGTAACACAATGGTCAATAATGAACAGTGAAACAATAGTACAACATACATGTATTAATGTGACGTGGAATGTGTCCCAAATGTGACAATGAATGGGGAGGCAAGGTTTATTTATTTGTATATTTTGAACTTTTAGATCTGACTCACCCTCACAAGCCTTCTTAGAGCTCATTCGTTGGCTTTATCGTAAATTCAAGCCTTTACTTGATAGTGGAATGCCCCCTGAAGACGTAATGAAAGCTAATATTTCGAATACAATTTTAGCATATGACAACATGTGTCACGTCAATGGTATGCAAGTTGCAAGCAGGGCATTACCATTTCCAAGTCCTTTGGATAAATTGTGGCAACTTTTGGTGAAAGTTATCGACAAATTGCACATTCGCAGACACAAAGATAAGAAGTGCAAAATCAACTATAATCCTGATGGCAAAGTACCTGATGGCTTCAACACAATGACCGCCGAACAAACGTTGCTTGGGGAAGTAGGCTGAAACGTATTATTTGTGCCATGCCACAACTTCATCAGTTTTTCTATCTACTTAGGGCTGTGAAACGTCGCAATCCATTCACTCAGCTCTGTCACTAATCAAACAAAATTTCTTTGCTCCCTAAAAAAATGTAACTGATTGTGTTTAGTGGATTATCTGCCCGGGTAGGGGTCGGAAGGGTAATCCCATGATTTAAGATAAGTGTGTACAGACCTATTTAAGGATGAGAAAAATAAAAGTGGATACTATGACAAAGGATAAAAATTCTTTAATTGGTAACACACAAAACTTTATTCAATAGCTTTCACAATACCAAAAGATCAATTGTTTTTCGTGTAGCTGGGTACCGGTATTTACGAAATTTCATTTAGATGATACAAAATGGGTGCCTATTGAAGTACGTGTATCACACCAGGAACACAACTTTTTTTTTCTTTTTGCCAAAAAGGGGAAAAATGATATCCTATTTTGATAAATAGATGGAGACCCTCAAAACCATACCCTATCAGGCAGTACATACCTATTTAGCCCATGTATGGGAGTGTCCCCAGACTACATGTATCTGTCATTATAAGGCAAGGCCTTTAACTGTCTACTAGAAGTGTATTCGATGACAAAGAAAAGGTACACTAGTATAACATTTTATAAAACTGCATGATCATCGTCAGAGAGACTGTCGATGTGAATGTTTCTATTTGCTAATTAAAATAAAGAACACTGAAGGTATTTATACTTCTGTTATCACCTCCTAAAACAGAAGCAAAGGAAACTTAAATAGGGCTAATGCGCTACAATTCTACCTTGAAATCTCCCCTTGCATACTGTAGACCGTAATTTTGCACTGATTTTTTAATCCACAGACCTCACTCTGCTCGACTAGACTGTTTATTTCATAATGAATGGACATAGCAGATGTAGCGTTATTATAATCTGCGATCAGGCGTCCTTCTACCCCTTTTTTTGGAATTCCTCTCTCTTAATAAAAAGAATGCTTGATAAACGTTTAGAGAAAAGATCATTAAAAATTTGCTTCTGTTAGAGAGCCAAAGGGCTTTTCCAAAAGTAATTCAAAACTCTTGTGCGTGTACAACGTAAGCCACATGGCCGGGCCATCTGTGGATGTTGCGTCGTAATCTACGTCTTGCCCGGCTTTGTCTATTTTATTGAGCTTTGAGCATGTGCCGACGACCATGTGGCTTTTCAGGGGGGTAGGGAGAAATTTTTTCCCACATCAAAACTGTGCAAGAGTTTTTTTCCTGCGTTAGACACCACAAGAGATTTTTTTTTCAATGCAGGATTTTTTCCCCAGGCCTCCTTGCAAGATTTGTTTCCCCCGAAATCTGCCTCTTACGCGTCCTGTGAGGGAAGTCCGGTGCTAGGAGGAGACGTTCCCGTTGCAATTAAATCTGGTGAATCGTTTGCTTTTACTATTAATTTTGTCTCCTTATCTTATAACCTGATAAATACCGAATTAACTGATTACCAAAATATTGCTCATGGGTGGTACGGTGATAATATAAAGGATACCGCCTCCCAACAGAAAAATAAAAACCATACTTGATGTTTCAATATGGAGGATGTAAATGTAGCAAAGCATATCACGATCGCTTGACTTCTCTCAATCGACATATGATAGTTTGGTTATTAATTTATTGACTGCCGGCCATTTAGTATTTTGAAAACCTTGACCGGTTACCGGCTATGTAGTCACAGCTTTAAATCGGATGCTTTTTAGTGTGATACAAACGGGATTATTGTTGATTACGTGTGTATTATTACTTGTGCAATACGTCGCAGTTAGTAGTTGTATTTTGTTTGTTATTACATTGTTATGACAATTTTCTCTGCTCATGGACATCTTTCATTAAC
Organism: Montipora cactus; assembly: GCA_014634245.1. Classification (NCBI taxonomy): domain Eukaryota; kingdom Metazoa; phylum Cnidaria; class Anthozoa; order Scleractinia; family Acroporidae; genus Montipora; species Montipora cactus. The sequence goes on along the minus strand of BLFO01000612.1, from coordinate 95,632 downwards.
CAACCCTTCTCCCCTCACGTAGATTTTTCCTTATTACATTATTACGGGTCATTCTCGTGCTCACAGACAGTTTTCGTTATTACTTTATTACGGGTCATTCTCTACTTGCCAACAGTTTTCGTTATTACATTATTACGAGGAACTTTTCCACTTGCATAGATTTTTCGTTATTACATTATTAAGGGTCCTTCTCTACTCGCTGACAGTTTTTGTTATTACATTGTTACGGGCAACTGAAATTTTTCGTTATTACATTATTTTGTTATTCTACCCGCATAGATTTTTCGTTATTATGGGTCCTTCTTCTTTGCTTGTGAAAATTATTCGTTATTACATTATTACGGAAACTTTCTCTAGCTGGGAGCATATTTCACTCTCAGGGGTTTCAATAGAAGCCGGTTACCGGCGGTATACCGCCGCCTGCTTTTCCTCACACCGCTGGCTAGTTTGCCTTGATTTTCACTACAAATGCTATCATAAACTTGTCAAACTGCCGCCTTCAATGGGCTATCATGGACGGCTATTTCAGAAGTTATTGAAACCCCTGCACGCTGGGTATGATATTTAAGACTTGGGCCAAATTAGGCGTCTTTATTATAGGCAGGGGAATAAAGCCAATCAGTGAATTGCCATTTATCTAACTGAATTTGCGTTTGTTCATTATTGCGGCAAGTTATTTCTACCTCTACAGGAAACAACGAGGGAAAGGAGAAAACAAGGAAGTTATCAAACAAAAAAAACCAAGAGAAAAAAACTATTACACTATTACGAAGTATTAATAAGGAAAAAAAAGGAAACGCACAACCCAGAACACGCATCACGCTACAGGTGTATTAGAAAAAAGAGACCTCTCACTGCTGAAATCATAAAAGACATTGTAGATGTTTTCAACAAAGATGGTGCCAATCTTAAGGATGTTAGGGTAGCAGCGTTTTGTACTTTAGCTTTGCTGGATTTTTTCGCTTTGATGAGCTGAGCAATATAATTGTGCCTAAACGTATTGAATTCTATGAAGATTACGTTATAATTAAACTTTTTGTCCCTAAGAGTGAGACAGATGTTTATAGGGAAGGGAATTATATTAATTACATCTGATTCAGCAAAACGGCTACTAAATATTGTCTATTTTGAGAAGGTACATGGCTTTAGCAAACATTGACACTAATAGTTATCTTCCACTTTTTTGTCCTCTAAAAATTTAAAGTCATACAGTTTTTCATAGCAATACGTGTAGTTATACGTTAAGGAACAGTGCTAATAAGAGGTCTTAAACTCAGTGCAGGGAAGTTTTTTAAGATACTAAAGTGACTATTAAAAGTGGGCCTTAATCCAGACAACTATGGACTCCATAGCCTGAGGTCTGGAGGTATCACTTCAGTCTGTATTCATTTGTAGTCTAACAGCTTTAATTTAATTTGTAAGTCGATGATGGCTTAAGCTGTTACTTTATTCAGATATTTATTCCTCATTGAAGTTCCTTGATTATTTCGATTTATGATGAGTGTATTTTCGTATGCTGCATTAATTGTATCTATAGTAGATTCGTTTTTTGTATCCAAAACCATATTAATGGCAGCCATTTGTGATTTGAAATCAGATTATTCTTTGAGATTTTGTAATTGTTAAGTCAGCTCTCTATTGTACAGTAACTAGATATCTTTATTTTTGTAAGATAATGATTTTGTAGTGGCTTTATTTTCGCAGATGTTTTGTAATCATCGGCCATAGCAATTATTTTGAATATAGCCCCCTTATTGTAAAGTTCAATATGAATCCTTTTATCCTGAGTGTATTGTGAAAGCTTGTATTAGAACTGTTTGAATCTGCTTGTGTGTCTATCCATTTGCATGCTTGATTGGCTGGTATTTTTTACAGGTCACAGGTCATTGTTTTACCAAATTCAATACAGAAAGTATCCTAAACATCCATAAAGGCTAACCTTAGGCCTTTTATGAACGTTTAGGATACTTTCTGTAATTTTCCTAAAACAACCTGACCTGCAAAAAATACCAGCCGCATGCTTGTCCTCTCTTTTGCTTTATTATGGGAATTTAAGGGGAAAATGTACATTTGTTTGAGCGAAGCACATTAAAATGTAATAAAAAATTACAATAATCATGAATCTCTTAGTAAGCAAGTTTACACCATGGCTTTTCAACTAAAAAGAGGAAGCACTTACCAAGTCGACGTAAATTTGGAAGCATGTGCGCAATAAAAAGGCGGTAATCGGGTTCATTCTTTGTGACTGGATTCAACCTCAGATCTAGGTCCTGAGAAACATGTAAACATTGAAAATCAACCAGGTCCAGAAATAAGGGCCACTGTGTGACCAAAATTGACAAAAAATTGTGCAAATGACAGTTTCATGGAAATGTACATGCAATTTTTAAAGGGTGGACTCAATGAATTTGAACTATGACATTGAAATGAAAAAATTGAATGTGATTCAGTGGTAATTTCCAATTCTGTAGCTGTTTTGTGTATTTTTGCAGCAAAAACCCATCTGCTACTTCTCAATTCCTCTTGCCTGATGAATTTCTTCAACAGTTACATGTAGGGCAGTGCATACATATAAATGAATATTTATTTATCAACTGATCAAAAGAGTCAGTGTGTAACTCCATGCTCTCAATCAATCATGCTGCAGCCTTCTCAAAATATTTTTGGGGAGCAGGTCATAAGGAAAAAGGAGACGGTTTGGTGCTAAAGGCACCCAAGCGAGTGCCCCCAAAGGACGCAGACTTCTAGGGGGATCTGGGGGCATGCTCCCCTAGGGAATTTTATAAATTCAGACACCAGATGCAATTTAGTGCAATCTGGGCCCGGATTTAAAATGAAGACATTTCCCATAGGGAATTGACACTTGCATGGAGTCTGATAAGAAATACTGGAATGTTAGTTAAATAAACATTTCATGTGCGTGACGCAAAAAAATATTGCGGATGCGAATTTGTACATCAAACAAGCTTTTTTCAAGCTTTTATAATATCTTCAGTGACTTTACGTTCGAGATAAAAATGTGTTGTGTCTGACACTTTCTGACTGGAAGGAGACGGTCACGCTTTCTGAGGAGGAGGCTCATTGAACCGTCGACCGTCATGCAGATTAGCACAAACCATGCTTCAAGCAACCAGAACCAGAATGTTCTGATGACAAACCTTTTTCTAAAGTAAATCCTCAACTTGACTGGTGGCTAAACAGTTTGCATGTCAAAATAAAATGCCTTATGGTTTAATGTTATAAAACATTCTTTACTTAATAATAATTACAGTAATAATTGCTTCAATTATTGTCCAGATACATACATGTACATGTACATGTACATGTAAGTGTGAGGATCGCTTCTATCTCTTGACTATAGCCCCCACAACAAAAGCATTTTATTTCAAACATTAGTCTTTCAGGGGAACATGTGAGCTCCCCCAACTGACATTCTTAAATCATTGCAACAACATTGCATGCATCCCATGCACTGAAGCCACCTGAATTCTTCAGGGGTCTATAACAGACCACGCAATTGCTTAAATTGTGCAGATACTGTAAGTGAGAGGATTGCATTTCAATAAATTAATGTGTTGTGGGGTGGGATCAGTGGTTACATTGACATACAATGCACAGATATACCCTACCTTAAGATTTGACAAGTTTCTCAGCCAATACAAGTCTTTCAGTGAAGAAATATTATTGTAATATCTGTTTGTTAAGGCAAACTTGCCATCATAATAACAGTAACATCAAATCAGTCTGTACAGGTAACTCAATCCTATCCCCAAACAATAATATTATGAAATAGTCCAGCAATATACATAACAGAAAACATATATAACAGTTACGAAATCAATATCTATACATTATAGCTTTAGTTGCTGCTTGAGTAACTTGCTTCTATTAACTCAAAGAGGTATGTCCAGAAATACACACAGCTACAAGAATAACAAATTTCACTAAATTGGGCTACCTTAGAGCAATTATTTTTACAAAAACTGCAAAAATTGCTTGAAGTGCTACTACAACCAAAAAATAATTTTTCTTTTTCTTTGGATTTCAAATCTATAACTTAACTAAACACTAAGTGACCCAAGTTTTAAGTTCTGATTTTAAAAACACACTTGTTTATTTTAACTGGAATTTTGTTATCTACTGGTCTGCCATTACTAACTTTAAAATCCCCAGAGAGCTGGGTCGAGGAGAAAATGACGTCAAAGACTCAGTTTTTTAAGAATGCAAAGCGTGTGTATGCGGCTGAATTAATATGCAGCCTTGGAGTTTCGGGCTTCCAGATTTTTAAACTCATGTTTTGCATATATAATAAGTTGAGTAAATGACTTCACTTTTCCCTAGATCCAACCCTCTGAGGTCCAATCAGTCAGTTTTGAACGTGAGTAATGGCCGGCCGTGAACTCAAAATAGATCTCTGGATAAAAATCAAAGCTTAAAATTTTGCCAATCAGGTGTCCAGCGAACACGCTTTCAAAATCTGAAGAAAAAAAGAAAATGATTTTTTGATCATTGTGATAGTAGCACTTTAAAGTAGACGTGGCGATGACAAATAGTATTTATTCGGGAGATTTGATCACCTGTACAGGACCCCGGGGGATTTGCTCTGTATCTGGGAGAGTTGGCATGTATGTGGACCACCAAATTGGAAAATTCCACTTAAATTTTGAAATTAAGGCTTAAAACTTGAGTCAATTAGTGTTTAGTTTTGACAGTCTTGAAATCCAAAGAAGAAAAGATCTGATTTTTTAATCAGAGTGCCACTTTAAATTTGCAGTTTTGTTTGCTGGGCTGGACATTCAAGTAAATAAATTGGTAAGTAAGACACTGTTTAGAAGACAACTTTAAAAGTGAAAATAGAAAACAGACAGAACTTTAGGAAAAAAGCTTTTCAACAAACTGCCACTGTGACAATAGAAATTAAAGCAACAGTGCATGTTTTCTACAATTAAGGTGACTTTGGTTGAGAGTCCTGAGATTTAGCACAGAAACTCTCATCTGCCCTTGCAAAAGTCTAGTCGATCATGGAGGTATTACACATCACAGGACAGAAACTTACAAATCTTAAATTAAACATGTTGCAAAAATAAGAAGACTTGAACACAATGGTAGTATTGGCTTAAGACCTGGCCTCCTTTCAATAATCAGCCTCTGCTATTTGCACAGATTGTAGTTTTAGAAAATGATTTGAGCTGCCACCACCATTGCACAGAGAGGCCTCCCAGATCACCTCATTAAAACAATCGGTTATTGGTCTAGTATAACATTTACCA
>BLFO01000612.1:72862-87862 GCA_014634245.1 Montipora cactus | reverse complement strand
CCTCTAGGCATCACTATTTACGTGTTGTTATTCTTTTTTAGAATAGAACCTACTGTAGATGAATCTGAAAGTTGTTTTGACAACATGTAAACTCATTTCTAGTTGTGATGCATAATTTTAAGGCATACAGTGTAAGTAAACTCAAAATACCTAACTCAATAGTAGTTAAACCAAAAGTTATTTAAGAGGAACCTAAAACTGTGCAAATGTACATAAAGTTTGTCAATTTACAAGTACTGTGCTAAAGACAACTGACATTATCATTGGTATTTTTGGCCACTGGATGTCAATGAACATGTTAAATAAAAAACAATACAAACTTCAATCTCAGGTGACCATAAAGTGGTGTTCCAATATATTTTTTAGGGGTGTAGATGGGAAAAACAGCAGTTTTGGCCAGTGACACAAGATAGCCAATGAACTACAGTGTATGTCTGTGAATGAAGAACAAACTTTAAACAGAAATGAGCAAAATGATCATCACCTCAGTTGAAGCAAGAGCATTACGTGAGAGATCCAAGGACTTTAGCCTGGTAAATCCAGTGAGAGAAGTACCCAAAAATGAAATTTTCTCATGAAAAGTGCCCGGCAAAGATAGAGATTTAACATCATCTACAAATTAAGAGTTTAAAGAATTAAAATAATTTATTATTGTTGTAAAAGGTGAGAAAACACCTGAAAATGCTCAACAAAGTACCGGTAACCAATTTTATTGGTTTGTGCAAAACCAGCCTACATGTATATGTATATATGTATATGACTTTCAGGTCAGAGTCTTATCATTTACATCATCACAGCCGCACATTGTCAAGAAACGTGATACATAGAAATCATGTTTCTCTTCTTTTTTCTCTTCCATGCTTGTGTCTGGTCTTCTTCTGCCCCTCAGTTCTCTGATTCAACTGAATCCCAGTTTGAAAAGGAGTGTAGGAGACATGAATCAAGTTATCTGTATGAATAAGCGTATGTTCTCCAGTTTTCCCAAAAAGGTCATATTGTAAGAAACCTTACCTGTTCCTTCAGTGTTCACTCAGTACATGTAGTAATGTATTGAAAAATTTAGCTGCCTAGGTGGGAGGTTGACAAAATGTAACATGAAAATTATGTGCACCCTGGAAGCAGAGCCTCTCTATAGCTCACCAGAGGGTTAAGTCAGTCATTTTGTTCCAAGTCAGTTCATTCCAAGCTACATGTACTGTCAGATCATTCCATAAAATAGTCAGATCGTTCCAAGATACAGTCAGAACATTTCACAAATACTCAGATAGTTTGACTCCTAAACCCAAACTACCAATGTTTGATTTGATAGCGCTTTCTTAATACAATTGTACTGTAAGATCAGATTAGAAATTTTAAAGAAGTGCTCCTGCAATTTTGCCACAAAACACAAGTTAGCATATGTTATGTTTTCAGCAGTTTCAGCGGTTTAACAAACCCGAAATATGAACCTGCAATTGATACAAGAAGTACAATGTACTCTTGGAGGACACGCAAGACATTCCATGTCCCAGTTTACCAAAACCTGAGAATATTACCAGTGTAACCAACAGACACCACCAGTGGCTGAGGCCAAAAGATCCCACAGACTTAACTTTTGACCTTGATGAAAACCACATACCCGATGGTTTCCTGCGTGAGACATTGCAGTTCAGAACTGGAGACATCTGATGTTCGCGACCAACCAGCAGCTAGAGACCCTTGCCCGAGCAAAGTTGTAGTACATTGTACATCAACGCTGCCTTTAAGCCTTGCCATTATCCCATCAGCCACCTGTTAACAATTAATGGCTCAGTGGTTCAAGTATCTTGGATTTTGAGAAGGAAGTCTGGGCAGCCCTGAGGACAATTACTGTACATGTACACAATGTATTCTGCATGCCAAACTTCAAGGATGTATACATGTACATTTCATTGGACACAGGCTCTATGGAGAAAAGTAATAAATAACTTATACCTTAAAATGTACACGTATATCACACTTACATGTACAGTGTATACTTTGCTTGTTCCACTAAACATACAATCATACCTAGCAAGCACAAAACATGTAGAAACAGCGAAAATCTATCTATCAATCACAAATCTTGTCAGCAATGTGAAATTTTTAGCTCATTAGTCACACCAATTACAGGTTTTCGTGTGAAATGACCATGAATTATTACTCTAACCACTGTGTCAGAGTGCATGCTGGATTTTGTACATAAAATTCCAGAAGTATTCAAGGAGTTTTCAAAAACAAGAAATTGCGTTTTTAAGGAATCTTTGTAAGAAGATATCCTTGCCATACATCGTGTTGCAGTGTTTTCTTTGCTGAAAAAGCCTACCTTGATATTCTTTCCCACGTCCTGCGAGTTAAGTGAATGCACGGACATTCTATATTTTTTGCATTTAATCTTTCCCCAATAGTAAAATTTGGGCTCAATTTTTGAAATGTTTCTTTTAACCTCGCATGCTGCAATCTCAACAATTTTCACCCAAGCAAAAATTCAAGGAGTTTACAAGCAGTTTCCCACCAAATCCTTTTTTTTCAAGGGCTTTTCAAGTGCCCTTGAAGTCCAATTAAAATTCCAGGGCTTTTCAAGAACTTCAAGGAGTAGCATGAACCCTGCTGTGTGTATGCTAAATACCGGTAAGTATTGCTAAATAAGTATATTTTTCCCCCGGGGGGTGGGGGACTCTCATATGGAACAGACGGGGATGCTCGTCGGAAATTTTGAATTTTAGCATGGCTCTAGCTTTTTGTGACCCCTAAAGGAGACCAATCTGGGCGTCGCTTAAACAAATTTTGACCCCTAAAAGAGACTGCTTAAAAACACACAAATATGACATGCAATGAGTTTTGATGATATAAAGACATAATCATCGAATGCTTTTATCTAAAAGTAGTTTTTAAAAGCATTGTCTTTAAAAGCAAATCTTCTGTTTCTCTTCGCGTAATTCTTTGTTTCTCCGCGGAACCCTAAACAAGACCTTGGGGGCTTAAAATATTGGCGCTTTGCCCGGAACACCCTAAGCGAGACCAATATCCAAAATTTACACCCCTAAGCGAGACGACGAGCATCCCCGTCTGTTTCACATGGGAGTCCCCCCCTTCCCGGGTTTTTTACATGTTTCCCAGGTGCTGGAGCTTGACCTTCAGACCCTGTATCATTGCAATTGTGGTACTTACAGCTTTGTGCAGAAGATCATGGTGCTACCTTTCCTCCCAGCAAACGGGATTTGCACCATGTTCGAGTGTCTCCAGGGACAAGCATCAGAGCCACTTGCAGAATTTAGCAAGTATGCGTCCAGCACCTGGATCAATGGAATCACCCGGACCCCTCCAATTGGACTGCCTTTATGCAAGCTGTGCACTCAAACAGCAAAATCTAACCCTAACCATGCCATACACTGCAGAGCATCTGGATGGGGCCAGCTGCCCCTGTATCCTCTTATTAAGTTCCTTCACAGGGAGGCCAGATTAACCTCTATCCAGATTCACCTCATGTCAGAGAAGAAGCTCAAGAGAATACAGCGTTGAGAGTACCGTAAGCTCTAGGAAAAGATTTTTGACCTGTGGGATGAGTATGAAGCTAATGAAAGGTCAGCCAAGTGTTTGCTGAAAGCTTGCTCTTACCTCAACAGACCACGAGAAGACTGAGCACCAGAACATCACAAATTTCAAACAAATGTCTCCTTTGGGAGCCACCAAATACAATAAAAGCAATGACCAACAAATCAAACATTATTAATTTTAATGTTTGTTTCTACTAACCAACGTGTAACTTGAACGGCACATAAAAGTAAGATTGTGCGCTAATTCAAATAAATTCGATCATGAAAGTTAGAATGACTATTTGTGCAACAATTGATTGTATCTTGGAATGATCTGAATATTTTATGGAATAATCTGACCATACATGTAACTTGGAACAAACTGACGAACTGTTGGCCTTCGTGGAGTGTGGATGTACATGTATATTTATGTGCTCTGTGCTCCGTATACTTGTGTATGGTCTTTATTATCCTTACTTATTTCGATAAGTTAAATTATTTTACTGATTGGTAACAATGCCACCTAAACGAAGCGACAAGAAAACAAAACTATGTTAACTCGGCTACAGACCAAGAACAAGATGACATATTGAACAACCTTGCACAAAGTGAAAATGGAAAGATGATTTCAAACTGGTTAGCTTTCAGTTATCGTAGTGCTTATCAATAGATATTACAGCTCAAGTAACTTCGCTGAATCATGAATAAATGGAGTAGCTGTGTAGTCACCTTCCACAGAACTTGAATGAACTATGAATAAATATCAACTTGAGTAGCCACGTGGACACATACATTGTAGCCACCCTCCAGAGAATTTGAGCGAATCATGAATAAATTACAACGGAGTAGCTGCGTAGACGCGTAGCCACCTTCCAGAGAACTTGAGTGAATATGATTAAATTACAACGGAGTAGCTGCGTAGATGCGTAGCCACCTTCCGGAGAACTTGAATATCGAATGAATTATGAATAAATGACAGCTCGAGTAGCCACGGAGACGTGCAGCCACCTTCCAGCAAATTTGAGTGAATTATTAGCTGCGTAGACACGCAGCCATCTTCCGGAAAACTTGAAAGAATTATGAATGAACGACACCTCGAGTAGCCGCGTAGACGCCTTCCAGAGAATTTGAGTGAATTATAAATAAATTACAACGGAATAGCTGCGTAGACGCGTTGCCGGCAGCACCGTGTAGCTAGAGAGCGGACTCTTCTGCAAAATTTGCTCCAAAACAAATTTTACTGTCTGTACAGGCTGAACAGTTGCGTTGTGTCTGTCATTCGAGAAATTAATTGCATATCTTGCTTTCCAACTTGGTGTAAGCTGTCTGATTTGCTAACTACATTTGAATTCTAAAATTCTTGTTGAAAACCCGGAGTTTGGGTTTAGGGGTCAAACTATCTGAGTATTTTGGGAAAGGATCTGACCGTAACTTGGAACGAACTGACTTGGAACGAACTGACCATGGAACGAAGTGACCGGATACCCTGTTAAGCTTATAGCAAACAAACTATTTATTGACTCTGATCAATCGATCATGAAACTCCCTCGGAATGCAAGACAAAAATCGGCCGAACGGCCATCTTACATAACTCCGTGGATTAAATTGGGATCGGAAAAAGCAGCCAGTTCACGTAATCAGTGATTTGAAATAGTCTTACCTAGATTGTCATGCTTTAAGTTGACTCGTTCACGTATCCATTGCTCAGTGATTCTGAGCGCCATTTTTTTAAACATTTGGTCCCAGACTTCGAAAAAGAACGACCTCGTTCCCAGACTTCGAAAAAACATCGTTCCCAGATTCTTTCCGGAGTTCGACGACATGGGGCATTGAGGTTGTTTGGTGAGAAAATTACCGTATCTTGAGGAATTATCTTGGGGTGGTATCTTGGAGTTTCCACTGGCAAGTACGGTCTAAGTGAACCGCAGGGGCGTCGCTACCCGTGCGCACGGAGGGGTAAGCAAAGCAAGAAGAACGACGAACATTACATGCATGTACTCGTGAGCGAGAGAATTTTCCGTTCGTTTACGAAGGAACCAGCTGTTGGTTGACATTTAATGGTCTCATGCATGGCGACTGAGCTTGGTAATCTTGCTTGCAGACTTAATGTAGGTATGGCCTGGATATGGATATGTCAAGTCGTTTTTGTTGACAGTCGGAAGCTGCAGGTAAGGCGCAAGATCTTACACATGTACGTAGACAGAAGGATGCTCAGATTGATTTTTTCCACTTCAGTTAAGCTTCCATAATAAGCTTACACTGTAAGCTGGATCATCCAGTGGATGTAATATATTTCTTGTTAGCATTATTTGGCTGCTTTCCCGGTTAGTTTCAAATTAAGCTTCGATTTTCGTTCCAAAATCGCCGTACACCAAACAGCTGTTTTAAATAAAGGGACCTTAAGATCTATGTACCATTTTGGTATTCGTTCCACAGGCATTTTCTTATAAGTCAATCTCTGGTGCCTTTGAAGCTTCTGGTCGGACACAAGTCGAATCAGCAAGGCAACCAACGGCGCTTCCTTGTAGAGCAGCTATGAGGCAATACAGTGGTAACTAGGCCTTTCCTTTGGCGCCTATGTTCAAGGCGTTGTGTCACCCTTCGAGGTCGTTGGTTGTCCTCACTGCTTCCATGAACATGCTCCAGGTGGTTGGTGGGAATATCTCACTTTTAATCCAATTGTCAGCGACCTATTCGACGAATTTCTTTAGAGAGTCAGTTGTGGCTCGTCACTGAAGTCGGTAAAATCTTGCTTCAATCTTCTCTGCTGGCAGGAAAGGCAGGGCCATCAACTGCTTTACGTAACTGTGTGTCCCGCGGTCATTTATGTATGCTTCTTGAAGACCTAACTCTTGAACCTTGTAGTTAAAGGAGAAGGTAGAAAAATGCATGTTAGAAAAACAATAATTGTGGCGGCTGTACTTGCATTACTGGGAAAATTGGTAGTACATGTATCTGAAAATAATATTCCACAGAAATAACTCGAGAATAATTGTTAAAGAGCATGCTTGCTATAGAAGTTTTGACACAAGGCTTGTGTGAAATGAAAGGAACATCCCATGAGCTCAACATGATGCAGAACCTGGCGGGTCGCACTCCACACCGCCTTTTCAAAATCTAAGGTTACCTTGTTGGCCCTTGGGTTGTTTGGAAGTGTGGATAATAGAGCTTGAAGGGCCACTTTGTAATCACCTTTCTTCCTTCTGGACATTAGAACAAAAGCAAGTGGCACTTGCTTGGCATGGTCTTCCTTTTTGACGAATGTGTTAATGTTGAATAACTGTGTAAATGGGTGACGGTACAATTTGAATATGGCATCCATGTACATGTGCATCATCCTGAAAGAATTTATCGGGAACATGTTCCATTTCTAGGTCACCCTCCAGGCCTTTGGGGTCTTGAGGCCGCAACTGCTGGCAGAAGTGATTTGCAGTTTGTTATAGACCATCTACTGCAGTGCTCAACCTTAACCTTTTTGATCGCTTGCCCTGGGACTACTTGAACTGAAAATTTACTAGTCCTGAGTAAATCTCTGGTAGTCCTTCCTGATTGCAGCATGGCAATATTATTTGCAATATCTTTTCGCCATCTTTGTAAATAACCCAAGGAAAAGTGTTTTTCCATTCAGGGTGGAAATGCCTGACTTCAATGGTTCGATCCTCTTAAGCATATGAAGATTTCCTGGTCACTTCATAGCTCTTGCTCTCTTTTGTCTCCAATGTCTTTTCTGCGTCTCCACTACCCTCTTTATGGCATTTGTTTGGATAATCTCTGTTGTTAGAACTAAAAAAATAGGCCTCTAATCTCTTCATGATAAGAACACGGGCAGTCGAGACAAAGGTCGATGGTGGGCTGGGAGTTCCTTTAGTTAGTGCCCAGTCTGAACCTCAGCTTTGTTTAGTCTTCTCACCTCAGTCCTCGCATTGGACTATCTGTTTTCGCGATCGAAACGTTGCGAGGAACGCATTGAAACAACATTTACAAGACGTGTATTTTGTTTTCACCTAATGTATTTAGTAGTACATGTACAATGTAAGACATGTATTTGGTAGTACATGTAAGACACTGAAAAAAAATCCCAAAGTTCGGTATATTCTTTGAATCTCTGCTCACGTTTCTACACTCTTTGTTTACACCAATCGAGCTGGCTCTTTCACATTCCAGCATGCAAAACTGGTTCCACTAATGAGTCCCAAGTATCACTTTCGTCATGCTCGCGTGGTAACGCGTCGTGTTAGAAGAAAAAAAATGGTTTTCCGAGGAGAAATCAAGAAGAGAAAGGCTGAAGCTTTCAAACGCAACATTTTTCAGGCTAAACAAGTGAAAAGTGATTTTCCAACACGACGCGTTACCACGCCAAAGTGATACTTGGGACTCATTAGTGGAACCAGTTTTGCATGCTGGAATGTGAAAGAGCCAGCTCAAGTGGTGTAAACAAAGAGAGTGTAGAGTGTCTTAAAAAGCTTCAATTATGTCGGCGCTTACATGTATGCTTACATGTAATTACAGAATACAGGATTTAAAAAAAAATTCATCGACCAATTTTTCAGCTACATGTAGACCGCCAGATGTCCTGGGAACGAAGTTTGACAAAATTCTACAAAATATAATGCTTTCCGTTGAAGTTTGTCAACGGCCATCAAAAGCAGTTTACATGTATATCATGAAATTTCACGGAGAGCTAGCTTGATAACTCTTAAAGACTTACATGACAAGCGATTCTTCTATATATTAAAAACAGCGCTTCTTTTGAAAGTTAATGTAAGAGTAACGGCAAATGGAGTATTTTAGGCGTAAAAATCGGCTTTTACGATTTTCTTCAAACTTCGTCAAATGTTAGACAAACACCTCAGGATTAATACCCTGCGTATCATTTCAAAAGTTTAGATCTAATAAAGCGTAAAATTGCTGCTAATCAAAAACCATGACGTCACTGTTTCGTTGCCCTGGTAACCTAGAATGCCATCACAACTAAATTTTTACAAACTTCAAACTTCCTCTAGTACGTGGTTAAAGTTTCAAAGCTGTAGGTGCTTGCATATAAGAACTGTGGCCGTAATGGTATAGGCTAAATTTTATTGTAGGGAGCCTCCTTAAGTCTATGGTTACAGTATATGGAATTAATGTTTAAAGTGTCTCTGAAACTCTTATCCTCACTAAAGATAAACAGCAGTACCGGTATTTACAGTGTTTTACCCGATGGAAATTTCCACCAGAATTTCTGGAATTTTTTTGTAAATGGTAAAGAACCAACATAAGGAATTCTTACTGTTAAACGAACGAGTGGAAAGCAATTATTTGTTTAAAAGGTAATTACATGAAAGGCTGACAATAAATTAAAATTCTTTATTTCTTACCATTGCCGTGTTCACAGGAACTTGTGGAAACATGACTACTTTTGGGTTGATTTTCGAATGATGTGAAAACGTACAGAGCAAACTCAGAGTTCTGGGTTCAAATGCTTGTACATTGTGTACCTGTTCTCAACTTGGCGCATCAGTTTACTACCAAGTTTACCAAGCAATTTTACAATGATGTGGAGTCAATTACGTGAATTTTCAATTCAAGGTTCCTTCTTTACTTTTATACATGTAAGTCAGAGTACAGATGAATTTACAAACTTTACAGGATGGATACAATCCTTACCACTGACAAATGACAAGGCTCTTCCGGGAAATTTGAATAGTCATATTGACTACGTACATTTACTTTATGACTAGATAATGTTAACCCTGACTGCCAACTTGGCTTTGGACTGTACTGCATATAAAGGTGTGAAGTCCCTGTGAAGTCACCTCCTTTAGGACAAGGAGGCTCAAACCAGTTTTAACACTATCAACAAACTGTACTGTTTGAAAGGATTGAATCCACCAAATGTTTTCACTTTTTGTTGTGTAGATGCTTAAGAAGATGCACTCATTGATGTGACGTAATGGGTTACCATGGCAACATCTAAAAACAGCCCATGTTTTGTCTTTAAATGCATCCATCTCAAAAACGAAATCAGTGACCCCCCAATTTTTGGGGTCTTATGCTCATGCTTACAGACCCCTAAGTCAGAGGCAGATCTTGATTGTCAGTGGGTTTGTCACTTTGGGGACGAGATGACACGTGACAGGTCTCCGAGAGTATAAATCGTCTGGCATGAGACTGGGTACTAGTAATTGTGAGTCATGGTGTTCAAGTGTCGGCCATTGCTTCCAGCGTGGTGTTGTTGTTGTGTATTTAAATCTGTGGTCGTTTTCCCTGTTTTGGGAAAATTTTGAAGAGTTTTCCGTCACAAATTAGCTGTAATTGTTCAAGTTATTTCTGTTTCGAAATTGCTCTGTCGTGCTGTTTCTGATTGGTTTTCATTCTTTCATTTCGAAAGGAGACTCAAATCCGGTGCGAGTTGCACCACATATCTCACAAGTCTCTCACAAGCCAGTATGTATCGGCTTGAACTATCGGTGTGGGTTACCCCTCAAACTGAAAGAGTTACATGTATTGTACTCTGAAAAATACTTGCATTGAATAAGAGTCTTGCACTCTCAAAGAATAGTATTTCGTACTCTTACTGTTGTCTAACAACAATCAAACAATACCGGTCAAGGATCGGCTCTCACAACAATTTTGTGAAAGCCAAGGATGCATTTTCATGTGTACGAGGGCGATTTTGGAATACGATGCTTATGATGTTTTACTTGCCAAAATTAAAACAAGTTGTTGGACATTACAAGTCGTGTAATGAGGTGATGTTTTGGTTTACGCGAATGATGTGCTACATCCCAAACGACAATTATTGTAATCCCGTTAAGAGTTTAAAATTACTTCTAGAAGTGAATTTCTAAGAGACATATATCGACCAATGTTTGATGTCATGAACAAATTTCCAGTGAATGACTCACTGTGTTGTAATGAATACACAACAAATGTTGAAAACCATGCGTGGAACATCAGTGAAAAACAATAGTCATTTGTTTGCACAGAACATCTTTTAGCACGATATAGATTACCGGTATTTCCAATAACCAAAATATTGTTCAAAGTAGAATTAGTCCACGAACTAATATCTTGTATTTGTTGGTATATACATGTAATAGCAGTAAGTGACATTGCTACACATTGCTTACCAGCAGTCACACCAAAGATTGCTTCATTTCCTTAACTAGAGTCAGCGGACACAGTGGTTGTTGGATCAATGATATCAAATATTGTAGAACCTGGATTTTCCTCCACATCATCACCTGTATTTTAGGTATTGCTAATGCTGTGTGTACCATCAATGTTTATTACTGCTACTCCAGTAGATGCTGCTAGTAACACTGTTGGATTCTCAGGATTCATTGGAGCATGTCTATACATGTAGGGTTTACTACAGTGTGGTAAATTGTTTTAATCAAATGGCTTTTCTCAGCACCACCACCTCCATGCAGTTATAAACAAATAAACAGGTTCAACATTTTGTGACTTCAAGCTATTGAGGTTTTCATTTTATTTCTAGTCCATGAAAGCACCCTGTTGTAAGCTTTGCGTTGCATTTTTAATTATTTAATGATCTAACTGATTGACGTAATTGGTCATCAGACATTCCTCTTGGCTGTTTATACATTGTTATTGGTGATGGACTGTGATTTCCAGTAGTTTGGGAATTTGCACCGAGGTCTGAGGGTACTTGTTCATTGAACACCTTATCTACTGATGATTCATCTCAGAATTCTAGTTGAATTTCAGCATTCTCTTGATTATTTATAAGATCATATGAATGTATGACAGTGCCATTTTTGTTTCGTAGCCATTATAGTGCTTTTGTTACTAGTAAATACCGGTAGCTGAAAGAGATGATGTAGTGTACTGCACCAAAAGTTGTCTAAACTGTGCAAATGGCAATAAGAGAAAGATTAGCGGCAATTTAAGCATGGCCTGATCACCCCTATCATGAAAAAGAAAGATCTTGATCCTGAGCTTCTCTTCCCATTACAAACTTGTCACTTGTCCTTCTTATCGAAAACAAAAGAACATGTTGTATCTAATCAGCTACATCAGTATTTGCAAGTTAATGGACTCTTTGCTCGATTGCAGTCTGCCTACAGGCCTAACCACAGTACAGAAACAGCATTACTCCGTGTCCATAATGACATCAGCTTGGCGTTAGACAACAACAATGACGTCATCCTTGTTTTGCTGGACCTGAGCTCTGCTTTCGACATGGTTAATCATCAGATACTTCTCAATAGACTCCTTCTCCTTATCTAACCTACGGTCTGGCTGCCTGGGGCCAGGCATGCAAGACTCTTCTTAATAAAATTTTAATTCTTCAGAAAAGGGCTCTTCGCTTATTGTACTTCACAAACTGGCATGAACATGCAATTCCTTTATTTCTTGAAGCAAACGTGCTACCAATAACTTTTCTTTATTATGAATCGGTATCAACTTTAATGTATGATATCAATACTGGTAAAGCTCCAACAAACATGTTAAATTTATTTCAGAAAACGTCTAATATTCACTCATACAATACACGATCGTCTACATCTGGAAAATTCTTTGTTAAAAGTTCTATATTGGAAATACAAAACAATTCCTTCTCTTGACTTGGCGTAAAACTGTGGAATAAGATACCACGCTATATAACGGATCTTCCTAAAAGAACCTTCAAACGAGTTCTTTGCAAATTGCTATTTGATATTTTAGAAAAGGAGGATGACTATATTCAAATCCCCATGATTATCCAAAAAGTAGGTACATAGATACACTTTTATTTATTTAATTTTGTAATCTGCAAGACTTGTTTTTAATTTGTTTAATTTAAGGATTAAATTATTGTTTCTTTAAGGTACTTATTTAAGTTGCTCGTGTATTTGTTTTGCCCCGCCTTGACTAACTTCTCAGCTATTTGCGGGGCAAACTATCCCAACTTTTATTTTAAAGTTGAGTTGAGTTGAGTTGACTTTAGATTTAGACTTAAGACAAAAATTGCTGCTTTAATCACCGGTTGATCTTAACTGCCGCAACGTTTAATGACTGTGTTTCTCTGCATTATAAAAAAAATTGAGTAGAAAGGTACAATGTAGTTGATTGCTGGGTATTCAAGCTTTTACAATCCACACTCTTGGAAATTTTCCAAATCACTCTCATAATCTTGTGAAGAAGCTCACAGGCTTGAGTTTAAATGAGAGTGGTAGAAAGGACATTTCTACTTTAACTAGTGCAAAAATTTTAACATGCTTGGTGGGCTAAAATATATTCTGTCAAGGTGCTTTGGATGTCCTCAGAATGTCTTCTCTCTATGCTCTGGTCTGTGCTTACAGTGGGTTCTTGGAAAGAGGAATTTGTTTCTTTCCACTCTAGATCTGCAGGATGCAGGATGCTTTTGTGAGGTGAATTAGAGAGCCAACTGGCATATCTACACGTTTTGAAAAGCGAGAGAACCTGCCCTTCCATCGCCCAAATGTGTCTTCAACAGTCATCCTTGCACGTCTCAGAGAATAATTAAAGACACGTTCAATCATAGGTGTTTTGCTGTTCTCGGGGTAAGATTTCATCAGCCAAGATAGTAAAGGGTACGCAAGATCACCAAGTAGAAAAGGAAAGATGTCCTGATCATGAATTTGCTTTGCCTTAATCCCTGGAAAAAGTTTGTTTTCCGTACCCTTCTTGTAAAGGGATGAACTGGACAATACCCGAGCATTGTGTACTCTCCCTGGCCATCCAATCACCACATCTCTGAATAATTACAATCAATGACTGCTTGCATTATGATGCTATGGTATCCCATTCCATTAATGTAATCAGTGTGACTTTCTTCAGGTGCAAGAATAGGAATACATGTATGTGTGCCATCAAGGGCTCCGGCACACATTGGTATCCCCCATTTTTCTTCATAACCGACCATAACTTGTACTAGGTCATCATCCTGGGAAAGTTTATTGTTCCTGACAGTTTCTGGTTTACAGCCTTGGAAGCCTCTTTGATGCAGATGCACACAAAAGAAGTTGAAACACCAAAAAGATGTGCAATTCTAAATTCTGCCCTTGAGGCCAAGTAGTATAGGGTTAAAGCTAATTGGATTTCTGTAGAAATAGCCTCTCGCATAGAGGTATCCTGATGAGATATTTGACCACAACTTTCATTTTAAGTGAACGTAAACGTTTCCTTACAAACTCGAAAATTTTGGTACCAAAGTTCCTCGGTGTAATATTTTTTTTACGATCTCAAACCAGGTGTTAGATCTTGGGTACTGCCAAACAATCTTCGATCAAGGTTTGTTTGTTGCCGCCAAAATTGCCTGGATGAGAAACAAGCTCTGACGTTTCTTAATAGCATAATGAGAAGAAATAGGAGTTAGGTTTTTTTCTGATGACACTTCCATTAGACTTGTTGCACCATCTCTTAGTAAAGTAGTACCACAGTATGCCACAAACTTTGTTAACATCTGCCATCTTTGAAACGCCTGGCATACACGAGTAGCGTGGGTGAAGACTAGTTTTGCTGCTGACACCAGCATCGAGTTGCTTGGATTTTAGGGGTGCTGTTTCTTGATTAGGGAGTGCCTATCCAAAAACTTGTCCTGTAGTTGTCGAGGAAAAATTTTTTGTGTAAACAGAAAATATTCGTACCGAAAATCTGGGCATGGGTGCTAAAGTTAGGGGTGCCGTGCCTTAAATCTTTGTAATGAAACCGGGCTTTAGTCACTGAAATCATGGCATCTTAATAACATCAAAGGGTTCTTATTTCTGTAGTAAGCAATTTAATACAGTAACTGTAATCCATTTTGGAAAGTGACATTTTGAGGTGGAAAGTAAATTTGAAACCTACTTTGCAGAGTGAAAATTGGTGTCAAAAGTTAGTGTCTAGCCCTGCGATTGCTGATCATGTCACGGCAAACTTGCAGCAGGTCTTAGGTGGGTTCGGTTGTGTTAAACCAATTTGTGTTGCGTTTGCACAAGGAAAGAACGAGGGGTCACCTCTTTCAACACCTCTCTAAAGCTCCACTTTTCGCTGATCATCAGGTTTGCTGAATTGCCCAGGCACCAGCGGCCATAATACGCTTACGCGTCAGCTCTTCTTTGCAAATGTTCCTCACGCACCACAGGAACTGGGGGTGCAGACTGGCGCAACAAGGATTCAGATACTGGCAGGATCGACCTTGTTTGATGGCAAAGGAACCTCTGTGCTTAGCGGGGGAGTACATGTAGGTCATGTGAGTCGATTTTGATGAGGGAGCAAAACCAGAGTACCCGAAGAAAAACCCTCGAGTCAGGTTGAGATCGACTGAAACTCAACCCACATGCAAGCCGGGGCCAGAGTTGAACCCCGGCTAGTAGTGGTGGGAGGCTCGATAGATAACACATACATACATACATCCCTTATTTGTTAACGCAGGTCAAATTATGGCAGCATAAAGCTGATGTGGACCAGCAATAAACATAAATCTAACTAATTAAAATACATTCGAGTTAAAAGTCCTCAATATATAACCTAAAAC
>BLFO01000612.1:50128-55128 GCA_014634245.1 Montipora cactus | reverse complement strand
GTTTCTAAAGAAACTGTGGTGCTGCGTTGGTGGGGAAGTAGTATACAAAAATTTGGTTTTATCAACAGAGTTGATAATGTAAATTGGCCATCGTACAGAGATTCTATACCGTGGCCAATTTACATTATCAACTCCGTTGATAAAACCAAATTTTCATATTGCTAGTGTGTCCATTATTGAACAAAGTTTTGACTATATTTCCAACTTTTACCGCTGTCAAGGATACTATCGGTGTTTCAAGAGGTTTATAGAAATTCTCATTGGAGATTTGTTCTAGCCCTTCTTGTATTTTCTGTCTAGTATCCATTATGAC
Organism: Montipora cactus; assembly: GCA_014634245.1. Classification (NCBI taxonomy): domain Eukaryota; kingdom Metazoa; phylum Cnidaria; class Anthozoa; order Scleractinia; family Acroporidae; genus Montipora; species Montipora cactus. Next base: position 54,815 of record BLFO01000612.1, on the reverse strand, counting down.
AGTTGTGGTCCCTTTGTCCGCTTTTTTAAGGTTGATCTCTTTGTTTTTGCTTAGGGTTTTAAGGGCTTCCCTTTGTTGTGCTGAAAGGTTGTCTTTTTCGTTTGAAAAAGTGATGGAGGCAATCTAAAATTGTGTGCGTTCCAAATAGCGTTCCAGTGCCACTGATGGTTGTGGTGGCGGTTGCCAGTGTGATTTAGCGTGGAAACAGATGGGGTTTGCCTGTTGAGTCAGCAAATTTATATTGTGAGCTAATAGAGCAGGTAAAACTTGACAGTCTTTAAGTAGGCTTTTATTTGAAGCCAGTATTGGGGGAGTTGGTATGAATTTGAGACCTTTTGCTTTCGTGGGACAAGTTCTTTATGAATTTTTCATTGTTTGTTCTGGGTTGTTCAACGTACTGATTTTTATTTGCTTTGCACATGGTTACTGGCAGCTGGTTTGGGCCTGCTACCTCTGAGATAGGATCTGCTAGTGGCGTGTTGGATTCTCCATTTGGCTTGTTCCCGTTTGTTCTTACCAGGAAACATGGTGGCTAGCGTCTCCTCAAGGTCTGCAAGGGCCTTTGTGTCAATGCTAACGTTTTTTTCCTGTTGACGGATTATAAGCTGTAGGAGGTCCTGTTCAGCTCTGGAACAGATCTGGTGAAGACTGGTCTGGAAGTCCTTGTCTGGTCTGAGGTGTGGCTTGAGCCGGTATTGCAGACCAATAGGGCAGGTTCCCTTGCTGGCGTGTTCTTGAAGAACAGCGATGGACTTCTTTGTCTTGGCTCGCCTTGTCTCGATATACGCCATCTTGATACTCAGATTGTTGAAACCCGCTTCCGTCTTGGGACGTTTGGGGTATGGCTGTGACGGCTGTGAGTCGTCTGTTGGGCTGGCTCGTTTGGTGCTTACTGTCGCACGTGGAGGCTGGTTGGAACGATGGAATTTTGTCCTTGGAGTCAGAACGGTTTTTCTGCGGAGATTTGATCAGCGAGATAGGCGGAGGGCTGTCTGTCATTTCTGTGAGCATGGCAATTGTTGTCATCAGATTTGGCCATAAAGTTCTGATAAGAACTGTTTTGTTATAGCAAGACGGGTTTCCTTCGTCAGTTGCTTTTACTAGTGCTCAAGTGGTTGCGAGTAACGCTGTCACTCGACCCTTACTGTATATAGCTCCTGGTTGTTAAATTAAAGTGAAGGAATTCTTGGTCTAACAAGATAGTGTTTCAGAGACTTGTCCTTCCGATAATCAACCATTGGGGGATTTTGTGGTATTTGCGAGCATGGCGATGATCTCGTTGTCATCAAAGTTGGCCATTGAGTTCTGATAAGAACTGCTTCTTTATAGCAAGACCCGTTTCGGAAACTGAAGTGGCTTCCTTCATCAGTTGCTTTTACTGGTACTAGAGTGGTTGCAAGCGGGAGTTTGACCAAAGTTACTTCAGAGTGCTTTTTATATTGGTTTGAAATTACGCGCAACCAAAAATGAACCAATGGGAACTCGGGGATTTTGAATCCGTTCTTTTGTAAGTCGGTTATTTGCAAGACAATAGGTGACAACGGAACACATGTACTTATCATATTGTGTTCTTAGTCAGTTTTCGCTTGCAAAATAATGCGTGCCGACCGTTCACAGATTTCGAATAAAGACTTTGCTTAGGTTTCAGAATTCTTAAAAGTTCAAAACAGTCATCTCCATCCCTAAAGTTAGAAATAAACATTTCAGTGTGTGAAAGGAAAAGACTGCAACTTGTTCTGTAGTTTCTGTCTTGATTTGGTTCAAGTTCAATATTGTACAATAATGACATTAGTAGAATTAGTGGGCCACAAACTTTCTTTTCATTGTTTGCTTTTTTATATAACTTTCTACACGATGTCTGAATTTTGGCATCATTTTACTGACCTGAATTGTCAGTCTCTCAACCTTAACACATGTCATCTTCTTTACTTTTGTTATTACATAATAATGTTTTGCCAAAAGCAGTTGTGGAAGGATATGTAAATGTGTGAATAATGACAAATGAGAAATTATACAATTTTTTTTATAATACTCAATTAATCTTGATGTTTTTGTATCAATAGATGGATTTCTAAATAATAACAAGCACTTAATATATTTAGCAATAACAATGGCTTTACACGATTATTTACAATGTAGTAGAATTTTATCATAAATAAAAAAAATACAGGCCAACCCTATGAAACATAGATAAATTACTTGCTCTGCATGCCTCTAAGGAGCTGAAAGGCACTGACCAACGCTGTAATTGTTGCTGATTCTTGCGCTCCCCACGCCAAAGATAACTGGACAATTCTCCCGTTGTCTCTAAGTTCTTGTTTGGTGCTCAGACGGGCATTTTGTCAACACCAGGGTCAAGCAGAACCACATTGAAATTATATGCATTGTGCACCTGACTTGGCCTGCTACTGCCTGACAGTGAAAGACTGGTACTGTCAAATGATGACATTATCTGTCCACTGCCTGCCCCTTGTAACCCTGGAGAAACACCTGCAAAACTATGTCGTACCAACTGAGCTAAATTTCATGGCCGACAAATAGGCCACAAAAGGTACTATGTCACTGGCACTCAGTGGAAGCTGTGGGAAAGATGTGCCACAGTATCTGATGGAAAAATCTAAGAAATGATTCCATGCTTGTTCATACGTTTTGGGTGACCCCGGTGATATAGCAGTGTGCATTAAGCGTTTTAAGTTAGCTTCCAATTCTGCGGTAGTAGGCTGCTCAGAACCGGGGTGGGTTGAATGTCTGCGTGTGGCGCAAGAAGCTTGAATTTGTCTACCTGTAAGCAAGACAGTAGATAACATTCTCGGTTTAAAATGCCTGGTATGTGTTTAGATTTGAAAAGAATGTTATGTTTGAGACAATTTAGTACGAGTCTGCGCACTAAGACCATGACTTTTGCTTCACGAGAGGTCTGTTTGTTGATAATATCGACCACAGCGTGATTGTCCGAAAAGAAAACATTGCAATGATTACACATAATGGCGCCCCAAATCTCAGTTGCCAAAACAATGGGAAAAAGCTCTAGTATGGTTATATTCAGAGATTTCCAACTATCTGGCCAATGTCTGAAAAACCAACGTTTGCCTAGGACTGCAGCGTAGCCTAGAGAGCCTGCCGAGTTATAAAATTCCGCTAACAACCCTCGGCAGCGTTCGAGCTTATCCTCTGGCAAATGGGCATGTTAATTGTGTCTATAGCGCATCTTGGATGTTGCCACTGCCCACATGAGTTGCACTTTATCACCCCAGATTGTTTCTTGGAGGAGCACAAATTACACAAGTCAAGAGAAGCTTGAGAATTGGCCTTTCTCTTTCCAACTCCGGCTGTAAACAAGGATATTATCACTGATTAGTAACTGTATGGTATAATCAGTTAAGCTAACAACCACAGTTAATAAAATGTTAGCAATGACAAACGTTTGCGAATTTTGCCTCTGAAAGACCACAACTTTATTTATGATTGTATATAATTTCCACAGACCCTCTTCCCATGAGATTGTCTAAATGCACACAACCTGCTTCCAGTTTTGATCAATGTTTGGCAGTGGAATTAAGGATAGGCATTGCCCGTCAATAGATTTTCTGATTCTAATAGTTGTAATCAGTAAAATCTATTATTATACATTGGTGTCACAAGCTCGATTTTGATTGGCTATAAGCACGCAGCTAATTCTTGCTTGCTCTGTTTCTCTTACGTCATACCTACAAACAATAGATTTTATATACCGTATTTACCCGTGTATAATACGCGCCTGTGTATAATATGCACCCCAATTTTGCACTGCATTTTGAAAAAAAAAAGTTAGAGCAAAAAGCAAAACTAGTGTGAAAAAAATCCATTTCCTGGATAAGAAAATTAGCTCCGCTACATACAACAGTAAAGTAAATAAGCCTATGTAAAGTGTTTAAAAACTGAAACCTTTAACTCATAGTCACAATCGAACAGCACTTCTCTCGCACAAGATTCGTCATCGACAAGTTCATCTTGTTGTCCGTCCACAAGATCGTCTTGTGTGTTATCAAGGTTTTTTTACTACTCTATATTTGACAAAATACGACTCAATCATCTCTTCAGGCTGAACTGAGGTCAATCCGCCAAGAATTACTGCTAAATTGGTGTTTTCTCTGTAAACGGCTGCTTTCATGCTTTCAGTCACACCAGCTTCGACAGCATAAACAAGCAGGCTTTTTCGTCTCCCCAGTCCCAAGACGTGTAGCACGCCAAACTCTTCATTCCTCCGGCATCCATTCGGTGTTTCTCTTGGGCGTCGCTGATAACCCTGTGCTTGTTTTCAACTTTAGGCACCGTTTTCCTCTTGAAAATCTTAATTTTGATCCATCATCAGGACGCGCCAATAAACAGTTGCATGACATTAATTTTCTTCTGTGCGGTGTAATGTTGATTACTCGGTTCCGCGGCATATCGAAGATCAGTGGTGTTTTGTCCATATTTCCAGTAACATGTAGTGGGTAGTTGTGTTCTTTGCAAAATTTTATAATATAACAGTGTGAAATCGGATGATTTTCAGCGAAATGAACAAGCCTTATTTATCAGACCGGCATCGTAAACTCCGAGTTTGTGGCCATTTTGATGTTTCAGTTTATCGCTCAAAAGTGAAGGCTATGTTGTTCAGTTGTTCATTTAAACAGAAAGATTAATTTATTAGTGTTGCTGGGTCAAG
>BLFO01000612.1:9513-27013 GCA_014634245.1 Montipora cactus | reverse complement strand
AGAATAACATTGCTACTATAACTAATTAATCATTACTAAGCGCTGAAAACGTGACTAAAAATGAAAGATTTTTTGCATGGATCAGTCTTGCACAAAGGTAAGGCAAAATCCCGATTCTTCCTTAGAAAGTAATTTGGTGGTTCTTGGGAGGAAGAAGTTTGTGAAGAGTGTGCCCGGAATCACCCATGACTTCATCAAAAAGCTTTGATGAAATCTCTTCTCTCCTTTTAAAGAGGGTTGGCAAACCTGAAAATTCTAGGGCCTGATTGTATGACATACCCGGGTAAATAATTCGCAATGCACGTTTTTGTAGTCTCTCCAGGTCCTCGCTGAGGTAGCCCAGGAGGGCACTATGGAACACAGGACATGCATATTCGAGGATGGAACGAATGCATGTGATGTAAAAAAGCATTAACTCCTCAGGCATAACCTGTGATCCCTTGAGTTGTCTCAAGAAGTACAACCGACAGGAGGCCTTCTTCACTAGTTCTAATACATGGACATTCCATTTTAGGTCACTAGTAATGTTCAGGCCAAGCAATTTAGCACAAAGCTGATCCTTAGCTCTTTACATTAAGCTTCATTTAACTGAAATCCCTTGCTGCTTGACTGTCGCGAGAGATCATCCACTACTCGTTGCAGGTTGCTCTCACAACCCTTCCCAACTGTCTCTGAGATCGAAGTGTCATCAACATACTTCCACATGTCAGCCAGCGCATCTAGATCGTTAATCATGATCAAGAATAGCCACGGGCCCAATTTGGTCCCTTTGGGAACGCCGGCTGAAACAGAGCGCCACCCAGAGTAACAATCATGTGTAAGCTTTACTCGTTGTTTTCGATCCATGAGGAAGTCCACAATCCAGCACAAAATTCGCCTTGGGATATCATATGGAGATAACTTCCGTACTAAGACGTTGTGATCGATTAAATCGAAGGCTTTCTGGAAATCACACAACAAGACTCTGGCTGTAGCTCTGTTTCCGTCTGTACTAGCATACCAATTATGAGTCATGCTAATTAATGCATGAGTGGTACACGAATTTGGGATAGTCCCAAGTTGTCGTGGATCAATTCTCTTTAATACAGCTGGCTTGACGTATTCATCCATGACATAGTCTTCAGCGATCTTAGATAGAATTGGCGTGAGAGATATTGGATGGAGATGTTTGTCAACGTCTTTAATTGGAGTCTGTTGAGGAACCGGAATGACATCTGCTTCTTTCCAAGAAGATGGTAAGCAATTCTCAAAGGAGGAGATACTAAGAATTTCAGTGATTGGTTCCGTCAGTAAATCAGCATTATCTTTTAACAGCCAACGTGGAATGCCTTCTGGTCCCTGCCCTGTGTAGACAGCTTTTGGAGAACAGACAACTCCAATGCAACCGGAACTTGGTCACTCGCAGAGTGACGGAACAGTACTATCCCAAAAGGGATTGTAGGTAAGCGGCTCAAAACTCTTGGTGGGAGCTAGGAAAGCTGTGTTAACATGGTCTGCCAAGTCGGTAGGTGATAAATCGCTAATGCCTTCTAAGTGGTGCTGGATGGACTTCAGCACGTTGTTCTTCTTGGTCCCAGAGGAGTTAGTGACACCACCCAGTCTCTTTATTTCCGCCCACCACCCAGCTGGGGAACACTCTTTGAGGTGTTGGACTCTGCATTTGTAGTATTTGGAGCGATGCCTCTTGCGTTCATGGTTGACACGATTTCGCAGGAGCTTAAACTCGGCATGGTCTCCTTGTTAAGGGCTCTCTGACGTTTCTTAATCAGTTTCTTCAAGGTGGAATTGATCCACGGAGGCTCATTTGGATATACAGTTTTAGATTATAAGGGGAGAATAATGTCGAGTCCAGTCTGGAGAATCGTTTGGAGCATTGATAGTTTTCTTTCACAGCTTGCTTCAACTGAAATTTTAGCTGCAACATCAACCTGTTCTAGTGATAACTGCATTGCGTGATGATTACTCGACCGTAGGTCCCTTGAGATCACTGTTTGTTTTAATCGGGATGTTGAAACTAGCTGCTTTGGCTGCACTTCGACGGAGCTGTGATTGGAGAGCTTGAGTGCAGAGCGCTTAATAGGAGGAGCATAATAGTCTTCCAAGTTAGTAAGGACCTTATCAAGAGTGTTCTGTCCACACGTGGAGAACTGCACAATCTGCTTTAGGTTAAAATTGGATTTGAGTCTTGTGTCGTTAAGTTTGTTCAAATCGCACAAAAGCACAAAAATTCCACAGTTCGGGTATCGCGATTCGAGATCTCTCAAACACTTCGAAAGGTAATCCAGCATCGTGGAATTTACTGCATTTGGCGGATGGTAGACAACTCCAATAACAATATTTGACACGCCTCTAGGGAGTCGAGTTGGCCGGAGTTTGACCCATAACAACTCTAGTACGTCACTTTCGTCTTCGAGATCTTTCAGAACACTACCGGTATACAGAATTGTATCCTTGACGTACAAACACACCCCGCCATGGATAGACACTCGGCTGTCTCGTCAGGTAACATTATAGCCATTAATCGCAACCAGAGTCTGGAATGTGCTGTTGTAGCCAGGTTTCGTTTATGCAAACTAAGTCGTAATTTGCATTTTGGACGACATGACTTAAGGACGTTCGCGCCAAAATCTTCCTACGGTGAGATTTTCTTCATTTCTCGCCTAGAGTTAGGTCATAAAGTACTTACTCCAAAAATGAAAAAAAAAATGGGGGTCACCGACTTTGTTTCGGAGAAAATGGCAGTGGGAAAATGCCTTAAAGGAGAACTGAAGGCTAGAAGATCAAATTTTTTTGTGTCTTATTATTATTGAAATATAACGTCCTTTACCTAAACAAACAGGAAAAATCCTTTTTCATCTTGAAAGGCCTTGAATTTGTCCAAAATCTTTGGTTGTTTTTCCAATTTGAACGCCCGCCATTTTGTTTGCTTTTCCTTCCGGTTACTTCCAAAAAAGGAATGTCAGCCGCCATGTTGTGACGTCATTGCGCACAAGCAAGCAGCTGGTTTTCACTGAAATCTTCTGTTATCGTTATGTCTCAACATAGTACTCCGCTTTCTTCGTTGTTAATACACGTAAGTTTATGGCAGAACTTGAACCATATTCTTTCGATCCAATGCGAGAAAGTTCAGGATCGGAGGAAGAGGAAGCAACCGAAAGGGAAGACTCAAGATGGGGAAATACGACTTGGTGCAGCTGTGATTTTTGCTTGAACTGGGAGGCCGGGACAGCAAGAAAAGGAATGCATCTGCTGCCGCGAGATAGAGGAGCTATGAACAAATCTCAGGTGAATTGATTGTATTCAAAAGGCAATAAAAACAACTTGATTACTAAGAGATTCTGTTGGCTGCTTTTGTTTTGTCTGTCATTTCGATTCAATTTGAGAAACTATTCGTTGTGTAACGCCAGCATTCTAGCTTTTCGACCGTGTTTACAAAGAAAAGTGCTATAAACTGCCATCGCGGGTCTGAGTGCTGCGATTAATGAACAACATGTATGTAAACACATAAGCTCTGTTCGTAGTTTTGCGAATTTTCAAACTTCAATTAAACATCTTTGTGATCGTTGTCGAGTTTATAAAACGCAGCTTGAAGTGCGAATGCCAATCACGAAATAACGTGTCCCAGTTGCTTGCAAAAACAACCTTTCGGTTCACTTCTCCGGCGCTTGGTTTGCCACTCAAATCTCCCGACTAAAGAAAACATAACTTACTCACTGGGCATAAATGGAATCGATGGAGTCGCAAAGTTATTCATCATTTCATCAATTACATGCAATTGTCGCATCGACTGCTGTCGCCAAGACACCTTCAAAACATGTACAGGAGGGTTCGAAATGATCCGAACAGATGTGACAGGGCTGGATATTTGGCTAGTTTTTTCTTCTAAATTCGGATGATCCATTCTTCGAGAAGGACTTCATTTTAAAGAGGGAAACGATGAGAGTTCTACTAGAACAGCCCACAATAGCGCCCTGAACCATTTTTCAAGTTTCCCGCGTTCAAGCAAGTGAGCGCAATGACGTCACGCATAGCGCCCAAGCCTGCTATAGTACAGCCAAAATGGCGGACTTCCATCGAGTGACCAATACGGATCTTTCTGGCCACATAAAAACGTCAAAATGTAAGGAACCCCTCAAATACTCGAATATTTCCTTTAACTAAGTCAGGCACGACAAATTTGGCGAAGGAAAAAATATTTCATTTTTATCTTCAGTTCTCCTTTAATTTCGAGAAATCGGTCATAATAGCGAGATGTTGTCTCATGTGCTTATCCATCGAAAATCATAAAAATAAACTGTTGGAGTGAAAGTTTCCGTGCATAGGTTTTTAGGAGTGAGATTTTTAGATAATTGTATGCCGCTAGGGATGTGGTAAACAGTAGAGTTTATCCTCGACGAGCGTTTTCGTAAGCTCTATCCGTTGCAACCACTACCAGAATTCGATGGCACGAGGAAAGAAAATGTTAAAAAAAGATAACTTCTTACGGTGAGAATTTTTTCATTTCATCATATTTTGTAGATAGTAAGTAAAGTAAGTGATTCATGATTAAAAAAGTAGGGGTCACCGATGATCTGAACGAGTAAAATCGATGTGATTTTGCAAAGCTCTTGGAAAAGTTCGTTTGTCACGCTTTTGCGTGACCTGTCGGGCAAGGACTGGAACCCAAGAGAGGATTGATCGTTGAAGAGATGAAAGGTTTTTACCGAAAAAAAACCTTTCTCGAGCATAGCAACGAAGCTTTAAGCAGGGGTCATCTTCATTTGGTTGGTGTTTTGTATAATATCTCTCCATTGCCGTCATGCTCATCCTCTGGAGTGTGTTTTTTGTGAAATTCAATCGCTGATTGTTGCCACGCAGGTCCGCACTATTCAAGCGGACGAGGACGAAAATACTGCTCAATTTTCACGGAAGTAAAGGAAGGAAAAGAACTTTAAAAACATGCATTCACTTTGAACTTAAGTTCGTAGGGTAATAAAAACATTAAAAAGAAACAGCCCCATTAAATTTACGCAACGGTTCGTCCTCGAGTTTTCCAAACTTTCAGCCACTAGTCTACTCGATCAGCTACCTTTTCCATAGCTTTTCAATCCTCCCGCTCACTTCTCTTTGAAGTTTCATGATGATTCGGAAATAAATGTGCCATTCTTTTGCCGGCCTGGAATTTTTTCCTCGGCGTTTTTGTCGCCATGTTATTTTGACTGATGCTTGAAAAACTTGTATGAAAGTCAAGTAGACTAGTGCACGACTGATAAAACCTCGCGAATATCAGTCGTGCAGTAGTCTACTTGACTTTCATAAATATTTTAAATCAATTTTCACTGATCACGATCTTCTCTGATCCAACGCTGTGCAAGACTTATCGTCCACGGTTTTTGCAAAGGTTTTAAAACCCCAACTTCACTAATGCTCGAATTAATGCGTGACATATTACAGTTGCGTTACCTGCGCAGTAACGTTGCGCACAAACAATTAGCGCGAACGTCCTTAATTCATCCACCTTCAGAGAAAGCGACATAATGTTGGACAGAAGCAGCGATGGGACAAACTGTTTGCTTTGTCCTTCTGTTGCCTGGGGTCTGCACAGGTTGGTAGCAATGAAGACGCAGTTTGCTGGGTTGTGACCAGGGAAATCAGTTTGTGTTTTGACATGGTTGACTTGTCTTGCTTGAACTTGTGAAACTCTGCGTAATTTCTTTCGCTCTTAAAAGGTGGCCAGTGGTTTCTTCCGCAAGCACTTAGAAGTGATCTGAAGTGGGTAAAAGCCATTCTATGTTGTCCAACTACTAAAAATCTTAAAAATAAGACAGCAAGGCGCATACAATAGGCTAGCAATGTATTTCCTTCTACCACTTCTGCTCAATTTTTGGGCTAATTTCAGATACTACAAGAGTATCTGGCACTTCGTTCCATGGTCAGTTCGTTCCAAGTTACAGTCAGATCCTTTCATGAAATGTCCAGATAGTTTTAGTTTGACCCCTAAATTTGCAATAACAATTTTAGACAGCTTACACCAAGTACTGGACTGCTGGACCGCTCCCTCAAAAACGTGTGTGCTCGATCTTTGACATGGACAGGGAAACCGAAATCCCTGCCGAAATTACTCAGAATTCAGGCCGGATCCAAGGTTCATGTTCTGTGAGAATGTTTCTCATGTAATTTGTAAAATTTGGGGTAGACGGCGAATTTCGCCAGCTACTGGCTCTTATTGAAAACCCTGCAAACTAGCAATGTCGATTTGCAACTGCTTTCTTTATAAGACCAAGTAGGCTTATTCAAGTAAATTCGATGAAAGTTGACTATTTTGAGGAACAATCTGACTTGCAGGGTACTGACCATGGAACGCCGAACCGGAATTAAACCCACATCAGCTTAGACACCTTTCTAAAACCAATACTGAGGAAACTACCTCACTTTTAGAGGGTTTCATGTATAGAATTTTCCAAGAATTTACCAGCTCCAATAGGCACATAAACAATGAATTGCATAGTTACATGCTTACTCCATCGCTGCTTCTGATCACATCGAACCAATATCCATTGATCCTTTGAAACTCCGATGGAAATTCCATAAAACCAAAAATGTTAAAAGAAAAGTTTGCAACCGATTTATATGATTTTTCTGCTCGTTTGATGTGAAGTGAGCACTTCCCATCTTTTCCATCGCGCACTGACAAAGACTTCACTGGCGAATTCTTCAACATGCTGTGTGGCTCGAGAAAGGAAATAAGTCAAGTAACAGCAAGACACTCCTGGATAACTAAGGGGCAGCGCCTTATGTAAGGAACACACCGTAAACAACGAAATTTGCGTCTGTTTTTCTTTTTGTTTGACAGAACTTCGTTGGGTTCATTAGGATGTTACAATTGACGCTCTGTTACGTTTTGGTGGTTGATTACCATATTCATTGTTTGTGAATTCTCATCCATTGTTTAGGAAACCTTTGGGCTTCTTTTTTGTGAAGTAAAGGACTAGAAAAAAAGTATCTGGCAGCAGGATAAACTAATAAACAGGGTTCATACACTTTTTCAGGGACTTTTTTTAATGACAATTTTACCTCAAAACCAAGAAAAACGTATGTGTTAACATCTATGTTTTGGTTTACAGATAATGCAGAACATTACTAGTTTTTTTACAGTGACCCTTAAAGTTGTTTTATCTTGTTTTCAATTTCATCTTCCAGCAACATAATCTGTTCGCAGTTCTTCTCATTCCATTAGACTTTGCAATTAATGTTAACCGCCTAGTTGATTCAGCTTTGTCAGCATAACTGTCAGCAGAGCAGAATGGTTCAGTGTCTCAAAGTCAATCTCCAATCTTCAGTGTCTCAAAGTCAGTCTTCCAATCTGTAAGAAATTCTTCATATAATTTTCTGTTACACGTCTTTTAAACATTGAGCTCTTGGAAATGATACCATATACATCTTTTTATTACCATTGTCACCAGAACTATATTTACCTTTTTCATTGTCTTTGTCACTGCGCAAAAAAGATAAGAAAGGAAATGTGGGTGAAGTGCATCATAGTTAGTACAGACAGGTGACATGTCACAAGCAAACTGTCTGGAAGACCTACATGCAGTTTCGGTTGCTAAGGTACACAAGTTTATGCTATCAAAGAGGCATGGATGCAAGTGGCAAAAATCCTGCCGAATAAGCAAGGTGGCTCGTGTCAACCAGTTCAGAGCAGATGCCAAGGAAGCCATAAGGCTTTTTACTGGCTATGGAGGACAACAAATTTAACCACTGGAAGGAGCACACAGGATAAGTCCCTGTCAAACAATAAACCTTCCCTAAGGCCAGACAGCGAACAACATGTTGAAAAAAAATCAAGCGAAAATTACCGGAAATTGCTGCTCTCTGAAGGCAGAAAATGCTATTTAAGACACCTCACATTTCATGTCTTTTGGGGAGCATGCCCCCGGACCACCCCCCCCCCTCCCCACCCTAGAAGCAAGGGCCATTGGCCCAACAAAAAATCTAACCTTTCTACAGCACTGTGAATTGGCACCGAAACAGAGCAACTTAAGAACGTCGCGTCGCTCATTATGATTAGGTGGACTCTCCAGTGTTATGGCAAGATAAGTAACATGATATGTTTGCACGGGAGCTGGCAAAACTAGAATGAGCGGAGTAACACGCATATGTAAGGGAAACGCAAAGATTCGTTAGTGCTTTTCTCCTAACCATTTCAAGAGGAAATGGAAGATCGCTGAAATGCAACAATGAGTGGGATGATTGGTGAAACGGGTAGAGGTGAGGAGTCATGAAGGGGTGTAGTTATAAACTGGAGATTATAATATTGTGAGAACATGTACTGAGCAGCAGAACAAGACAGAAGGCAAGAGGGACTTATGGAAGGCTTCTTGTGGAAGGCTTCTTGTGGAGGTCCACAAGGAGCAAAGATGACTAAGTCAAATTATGTCAGCAAAAGATGCTAGACAACATTCCTGCAGAAGGTGGGCCCTTAAAAAATTAATGCCAAGGATCCATTTCCAGAGGGAAAAAAACAGGCACAATCGACATAATTTTGTAGTAAGTGACGGGTGACACCAGACAAACAGAGAAAGAAACATGACCGAGAGAAAGAGAATGGAGACTTTTTAGAAATTCATTTGCAACAGGATATTTAGGGAACAATAGTGCCATATGGGGACATGTCAATCATTGGATTAGGTTAAAAAGAGTGGCCCCATTAGAACATCATCTCAATTTGGAATTTCAGGTTGTTTGAGTTGCCACTTGGCATCCAAGAAATTATATGCAACACTATCGAAACTCTGCCTAATGGGAATAAAAACGTTCAAAGCTTTAGTAATAAGGAGCGGGCATGGCTCAGTCGGTTGATGCAAGGTCGTTTAAGCCAGGGGTCCCTAGTTCGCTGATCCTCTGTGACTTCAACGTCTATTTCAACTTTTCTCGCATTTGTGTAATTGTACCAGAGAGAGAGGAAGAAAGGGCGCATTGTCCTAATTTGCCGTTTTGTAAACGAGTGATGCCATTGTCTTTCCAATCGACCAATTTTGCATTATTTTTAGTGTCGAAGTTCATAACAAACACATGCAGCTAAACAGGATAGTTACAAACAAGCGATGCCATTGTATTTCCAATCGACCAATTTTACATTATTTTTGGTGTAGATGTTCATTAGCAACACATGCAGGTAATAAGAATAGTTATATACAAAACTTGGAAAGGCACTTGGAACAAGAAGAAAAATATGGCAATTCTTCATCAACAGCTTCAAAAAATAGCTCAGGAGCAAATCCTGTCATGACTTTGTGCCACGGAGAAAACGGACAGATAAAAAAGGGTATCATCTCAGTTAAAGTAAGCCATTAGCTGACAGGTTAACAAGTTACAGTCCCATATCATGCTTGTCACGCGAACAAAGATGGTTTCACAAACAAAGATGGCCAGTCTTCGATGGCCAGTCTTCCATTAAAAATTATGCAAAACTGAGCAAACATATGTCAAATTAAGGAAGTGAAAAACATCAAAATAAAGCGACTTACCTGCAAATTACGAATAGAAAGAAGGCGAAAAAAAACAAGCTTTAAGGTATTCCTGGAGGCTAAATTAACCGAATTTGGGCTATGTTTGGCGGTGTATGTCAACAGAATAAAAAACAGTAGCTAGGCCACTTTACGGCCAGTTATTAGTCAATCCTCAGAGTTTCGAAAAAAATTTTCCGGGGGGAGTCAACTGCTCAGGAATGCATGAAATTCAGGAAAATATGGGGCGTGGTCAGGTCCCCTCAAACTCACCTTAAAGCTCAAAACGGAAACGGGATTTATTATTTCACGACAACATTAGGTATGCAAAAAATATAAGCAAAAACGAAAGTTTTCACCGCAGTGCGCATTCAAATGTTATATTGTTACATCTTTATGAACAAAATTATGATTGTTTACCTTGACGAATTTTGAGAATCCTTAACCCGGAAAATATTTTGCTCCAGAGTGCGCACTGCGGTGTAAATTTCCCGTCTTTTATTTACTTTTGCCCTGCCAAGTTTGAAACCCCAACGATTTATCGTTAAGAGGCAAGATTGAAAAACATAGTTCCCTATCATGGTGTATTTGGCTGTTGTAGTTGTAAATCGGCCATAAATTGCGGAAAATTTCTCATTTCCCGTTGTTTCGAGCGTATTTTGATGACATCCATGTTTGCTGTGTCCACAGTAAGTATTTGCAGCGGTGAAACATAAAATACTCCCCCATATACGGTAAAGTTGACCTTTTTTGTTTATCTATTTTTCCCGCGAAACCAATGAGAGGGTGGCATAACGTCTTCACCTAGCAACGACACCTTGCTGGCCATAATCTCTGCATGTTGACAGCTAGACACCATTCGATATCCTTTGTTTGACAACGCGTTCGGTAGACGATTTTGAAAGAAAATATCGCACGGATTTATATCATATAGAAATTTATTTATCCAAAAAGAGTTATATATAGAGAGAGTTTCATTTATCAAAGAAATAATTATACCCATTGATGGCTAGTGGCGATCAGACAGACTGGTCAAGAAGTCGTCACGAAGTTCGCGGCTCGGGAAGCGCTTCAAGAATTCGCCTGAACACTGGACTACTTGAAGAAGCTGGGTGGAAAATCTTGTCTCGCGAATCTGGAAATCGAGTACACTTAACGTACGTGGATCCAGAGGGTAAGAAATTCAAGAGCTCGAAAGACGTAGAACGCAAACTAGAGGCTAATGGAATACTCGATCAATTTGTGAAGGAGAATACGGGTAGCTCAGAAGTCGCCATAGAAGCGTCGTCCACAAGCAAAGATTGCGGGGAAGATTCCGATGAAGATTACCAACCACCATTGAAAAAAACAACTACCGAAGGTCATGTCAAATCTGGGTAAGTATTTTCTCTGGTCGCTTGTAGTAATGTTCCGTTTTCCTTTTCTAAAATTCCACAATTTGAAGTGATACGTTTGTACTTCAGTATGCTTTCACATTGTCAAAAATGAATACGCTTCCCTTTGCCGTCTTTTTAACATTTCATGATTCACATTTTATTTTGTCAAATTGTGAACTGTTTCTACACATGGAAAGAACGCTTTTTTTTTTTAATCGGCAGTTTGATCATTCCAGAGGGATTGTTTGTGGGCACAACCTCCTCCATATTACAGCTTGTCAGAGATTTCAACAACGTTTTCTCTTGCCCTTCATACAATGGGAGGTGTAAAGGTGCGTATGAATTAGAAATTTATACCCGTGTCTTCAAGTAAGTAGTGCAAATAAAAATTTCGTTGAACTTGATTCAAGAGATGTCTGTGTTTGTATGACCTTCATATCATCAGAAAAACGATCGATTGTGTAATTTTAGGATTTCAGTGTGAAAGGTTTTTACATATAATCATACTCGTGTTTATCACTCATATGATTACAAAAAAATACAGACCAAATTGGACTCCACTCAGTCCTATTACCATTATAAATCGTAGCACTCACCTCTTGTTGTGTGATTCAAGCTTACCATGTCATTCAAATTGCTGAACCGCTTTTTGTTTTCTTTTTTCAATGACATCCTGACTGATATGAAAAATGTACACTGTGGACTGAAAACTATTTTTGACTGTAAATTTTTTGTTTTTTTTTTTGTCATAGGCAAGCTTGTTCTGACTGCATGTGAAAAGAAGGGATTTGGAGGGGCTATGATGTTTATCTTCAAGTGTTGTGGGTGCTGGACCACAGAGATAGACTACAAGAGCAGCCAACTTGCCCAGAATTCACGGAGGCAAATAGTATCCTTGGCCCTCTCTTTAGCATTTTTCATAAGTGGGCATGGGTATGCTAGTTATAGGAAAACCCTTGGGAGAGGTTTGGGTTTGGGTGTTACCTCAGAAAAACCCTTCTTGGAAGTGATTGACCTTGCCCTTCCTCATATTAAAGACATGCTTGATGAGATGTGTGATGATGCCAAACATCAAATGATACAACTCCCATCAGATCAAATCGGTAGCTGGTCCAGAGCAGTAACATGCTGTGATGGGTGCTGGCTAATACGGGGGCATTTTAGTCAAAATTGCACCTTTGTGATAAAAAATTATATCACAGGTGCCCTTCTGTATTATGGGCACCTGTCAATGCGAGGTGCAGACAGGATTTGCGATGAAGATTTATGGCAAGGTACAGCTAAGTCAGCGGAGGGCCATCTTAGCCAGAAGCTTTGGGCTCAGGCAAAAGAAGAAGGCCTAAATGTTGCAATCAATTGGCAGGATGCCGACTCTTCGTCTGCCAAAGGGTTTCGGTATTCATTCTCTAATGAACAGGAGTCTAGAGTTATGTTATGTGGGGGGCATGTAGGTAGAGCACATGGGAAAAAATTAGAAGATTTAAAGGGAATGTCAACATTTACCCCAGGATTTATTGCCTTGCACAAATCAGAATTTCCTTCTATAGAATCATTGAAATGCTGCTGTGCTGGCAAAAAGCATACTTTTGTTGCAACAAGGAACAAACCTGTATGTGGTTGTATAGGGCCCGGATTTATTCAAAATGTCAAACGGAATCACTACTGTGCACTAGTTCAGGCTGGTAATAGTCCTGAAAAGTACAGAGAGACCATGCTGACACTTGGCAAATACCACAGCAAGGACATTCATGAATGGGAGGGAGGGTCTTGTTCTTTTCATCCCCTGACAAAGTGCTCTTGTAAGAATTGTGTTTGTGATGAAAATGGGTTTTACCCAGATATGAAATGCCAAGGACAGCCATATCACTCTACTCACCCCCTGAAATGTGAGTTTCATGGGCTTGCCTATGAGATAGAGTGTGCTGAAAGGGCAAAAAATGCAAAGAGTGTGATTGACCCAGAATTAGGGAAAGGGCACTCAAACATGCCAGAGGCCACCTTTAGTGTTTTGGCAAAATTCAGGGCCAAGGATACAAATCTACACCAAAAACATTACCAGGCCTCTACCAATCTGGGCCTTATTCAGGCAAACATGACATGGCTGTTTAAAGAAAAGGGGGCACAATACCACTGGATCATTGAGATGTATTTTCGGATGGGCCTTCCAGTACTCAGGGGAATTCAGGAGATTGTATGTAAACGAAATCTTGTCGATTTCATAACAAGAAAGTGTTGTTTTGTAATGATCAGGTGGGGATGATTTGGGATGTGAAGTTCTGTTTGATATTATAATGATTATATCAACAGTTAAAAAAAATATTCCAATATAGTGAGGAGAACAGAAAAGGAATAGACAAAGTTCAGCACCTGTGTTCAGTGTTCTATATTATATGCATGTGGACATGTGGTTTGTGCCAACATGACAACAGAGAGAGAATGAAACGGTTGGAATACTACAAGACGGATGTGGGGAAAAAGAAAAGAGTCAAGGAAAAAGTAAACCGAGCCGAGGAGCAAGAATTGAGGTATAACTAATCAGTGCAGTGGTCATCAACTATAAACAGGGTCACCAAATTATTTTTTACAACTCTTTTCAGGTCTTCATTGAACAAACTGAATCAAAATGTAATTACTGCCCATCTAGATAGCCTTTTGGTATTGGTGGGATAGTGTAACCTTTTTTATTTGTAATGATAAGATTGTTACATATCTTAGGTCTGGGATACTAGCAAATCCACTACTTACTGAAGGGGAAGTATAACAGTGCTTGCAAACATAGTCTTACGTCTCTTTCTTGTCTTGTAGAAAGAAATATGTCAAGAATTGCCAAATTAGGCACACATATGGAGAGGAAGAGCAGACTGATCTTTTGGAAGAAGAAGCAGTCCTCCTTGCACAGAATGCTGTTGATGAGGGACTGGTCAGTGGCACTGAAATAACATCAGTTCCTGTTCCTGATGCTCCTGAAAGTGCTGTAGTGACTCTTGGGGGAAAGAATTGCAAATGGTGTGGGAGTACCACACACAGTCGCAAAACGCACAAAGACTGCCCCCATAATCCTAGAAATGCTCCCACAATATAAAATATTCTTTTTTTGTAAACTGTAGTATTCAATTTTGGTTGCTATAAAGGTACAGTTGAACCTCAGTTATCCAGACCAATTCTTCTGATCCCATTATTTTTGTGAAATATTAGTAAGGCATAATGAAGATTCCTTAAAGGCTATTCTTTTGAGTTCATTTTAATTTAGGCACTGAAAATGTGAGTTATGACTGGCTGAGACTTGTTTTGTTGCCAAGTGAAACCTTGGTGTCCTAATTAATTTGTGTTTACCTCATCAATATTCACATTTTCAATTTTCTGGACTATTCACTACAGTCCCATTGACTCTGGATAATCAAGGGTTGACTGTATATGTATTTGGTTAGGCTAGCACAACCCTGAGAACTGTACTCTTTGGCAAACATGGTGTTTATATTTGGGTCTGGTGCCTTAGTAGAATGCATACCTATGTCATCAAGACAATGATACAATTGAATCTTTTATTGTCATATTGAATGTGCTGTAAATGAATGTACATGTGGCAAAATTGGTATCTCATCAGTGTAAATAATATTTTTCAAAAAATTTCAATGTTTTCATTATTCATAACTTCAGATCTTTATGTAGGAAACATTTAGTGTGCAAAAAATATGAAAAAAAAAACAAATGACAACAGTGCAGATTGCAGATTTTCACCGCATAGCTGGCCATTTTGCCCTGTGGAGGTCTTCTAGTGTCACGTGGTAAACGTAAAAAAAAATTAAAACATGATCAATGAGTGAGTGTCAAACATGCTGCTCTCATTTTCTCACTAATATAATTCTAACCTCGCCCTCCACTGATTTTTATGTAATGTTCTACATTCATTAATATATTATATGAATATTGATACTTGCTTTGTTTCAAGTTTCATCCACTTTACCTACTGGCTAGAAAATGAGCACTTTCAGTGAACATTATTATCTAGAGGTAGACCCCACTCCCTCCATCCTTATGAAATTGTAGCGTTCCTTTAGCGGATCTCTGTTCAACACAAACATAAAAAAAAGCGCAAAAAAACGTGTTCATTTTGATTGGAAAAATGAATAAAAACATGTTATCACAGCGCTTTCCGGGTCCTGATAGTCCCTCAGGTTTTCCTGGATTATGGCCCGGACATCTTTGATGCATTCCGGGTACACGTACATGGGGAAAGTCTTTCCCCGAAATTGCCCTGCGCCGATTTTGTTCCCAAACTGAGAAAATAAAAAGATCGTCACTGAGTGTAATGATCGAAAACAATAGTCTACAATTATGTCCATTTTATAATACGACTGGAATGTATAAGGACAAAAAACTGGCCTCATATGCGTTGTGATGCGGGTGTGAGATAAATACGACGGCGGTGTCAACTCGAAGATCGCCAGTCTTGAGATGGAGTTACATTGCTTATTCTTCAGAACTCAAGATATTGCCGGGAGTATTGAGTAAATCCCAGGACACACTGCACGTAGCACTTTACTCACTGCGCACAAGGAATTCAATTTTCAGGACGTGGTTGATGACTTCGTGACAATGTCAGCGAGTAGCTATGAGTTCAATGCGAGATCGAAGGTCATAAGGACATGGTTAGGGAAACAATGAAGGTAAGCTTCATTAGTTTCCCTTCAAAAAAATGACATAATATCACACATAGAGTCAGAGACTTACCCAAAGTATGCCAAACAAGCGCCTATAACAACGCCTTCTGGCTTGGTCTGCGCTTTCACCCATTTTGCACGAAAAACGTGCTAGAAGGTGCCTTAGTCCTGGAGGCGTAGATCTGAAACTGCAAGCAAAAGGAGGTCCCATCATTGCCAGCTCTTATTCTCAAATGAAATGGAAACAAGAACTTCACTCGAAAAGAAATCTCATTTACCCTCATTCTTGAAAACTGCGATCTAACGCCACCAGTGCATGTTCCCGACTCGCATCCATGATCAAAGATTATCGAATGGTTTTATCAAATGGATCTGTCAACAAGGCATATTCCAGGAAATTCCTTCGGGGACTGCAAACACGTTTGCTCTGGCATCAAATCTCTATTTTGCCGCGAAATCCCTACTTGGAAATGAAACTTTTAAAACTTGTATCTCAGAAACCCGGCGTTTTCCAGCCATTAAATTTGGCAAGTATGCTACTTTATCAATAATGTTTCACATGTAAAATAACCGAAGTAATCCGAGAAGGTAACTTTATCCTCCAGGAATACCTTAAAGGCATTCCACTGTTGTTGTTGTTAGTACTCAGTACAGAATATATTGAACTGGTACAATTTTTAATTTCATAGTATAGTTTGTTGTTAACTTACAATATTAATTTATTTTTTGGAGCACTTGTCTGCCATGAATAAGCTTTAGTTCTACTGTGGTTAGTTTTCATTTACAATCATCCGTTGTTACTTTTTATAAATCTGAGCCTAGGGTTAGTGTTAGGGTAAGGAAAGACAGTGTTAGGGTTCCAGTTATGGAATGGGTACATGTCACTGGGTTAGGGTTAGGGTTAGGGAAGATTGAGGGTGACAGCTGATTGCCAGTGAGCTTCAATTTCAAACACATAGCCACTTTTGTCTTTATTTTTCGGCTGCTCATGTAGGACTTCTGTGTGAATAAACTTGCTTTTTTCTCTGATACTGTCTCTGCATTGGCATTATTTGTAAGTAGTGATTATCTTATGGTAGTCATTTTGTGATTTACTGTAAAGTACTTATTAATAAATGATTTTGCAATAAAGTTACAATTGTTCATAATGTTGTCATATTGTTGTCTTTTTGTAGATAATCATGATGTGTTGTTTTTTGTTTATTTCTATGAAAACCCAGTTGCTTTTTTACAGGCTGCTGTGAAAGATATTTCAGTTGAATAGTTTAATTGCACAGTAGTGGCTGAACAGGGATATAATCGTGAAGGAGAAATCAGAGTGTTTATTTTCCCATACTAAGTGACTATTTGCACACAACCGCTTTGTTCAATTGAGGTTATTTTTCCCAGTAACATGTTGGGGTGCAGCGGGCTTGTTTTGTCGACTTTGTCAATTTTTACTGCCACCATATCAGCTACTTTGAAGTTGGGCTGTTTTTTCTCTTGCTTTCTCTTTGTTTGGTTTTCTATTTTTTTTTGTCGTTTTCTTGGTTGGTCTTCATCATGTTGTGGTTGTGACCTTTTTTCATTGCTTTCTTCCAAATTGTTTTCTTCTTGTTCAGATTGGCTTTCTTTGCTCTGTTGATTTAGCTTTTCCCTGTGAAGTTTTATTCCGTAGACAGCTTCGCAAGGGGAGACTTTGATGGCTCGGTGGTATGAGATGTTTCTGGTGTATGAGGCCTCTCTCGTGTACTGGCACCATTTCTTGATGTTTTTGTCTGCTGTGCTTACTATCAGTGACCTCATGTCTTGTTTACAAATTGTACTACAACATCCATTCTTTATTGTAACATCCCTCCCAGTAACAGATGACAAACCCAGACTCCTTAACTTCAAAGACCTTTTCAGTGACTAGAGTCCTGCGATAATTTTTGAGCTCCTCAGCAACGAATTCTCCTTTCAAAAGGTCAACATCAGCGTTTTCTTGCACCTGCTG
>BLFO01000609.1:0-13809 GCA_014634245.1 Montipora cactus | reverse complement strand
TCCCGATCCCACGCGTTGTGATTCCAGATCGCAGGTTTTTGATCCCTGATCCTGGCCCTTTTCAGGCCTTTGACCTCGTTACGACCCTGCAATATTACAATGGCTGGGTTTTTACGGTATTTTGCGGTCCATTTACCTGGCTAACTCCTTTGAGAGGCTCCTTTGCTATCCTGCCGCATGAATATGCTTGAGGCTGCCGCTCAATGTGCTATTCTTCGCCCGTGCGATACAAACTCACAATTCCTTTTATGATACCCATGTTCGACTTTGGATATGTGCGGCCAACTGCTTGGTCAGCTAAAAACATGCTGCGAGCAAAAGGCAATCTGTAAGGTGAACCGATTCTAGACAATCTGGACAATTAAAGGTCTTGTCTGGTCTTATCTCGCCGTCAATTTGCTTTGGAACGCGTAAGCAATTGCGTAAAACTGATCCATTTCGGAGTCTTTTCTCGGCCACCAGTTCCCGTGATGCATTTTGGCAAATTTTAACGATTATTTGGCAACATCATTTTGTGAGGCCCTTCCCCAGGTGGAGGGGGTGGGGGTCCTTGCCTTTAAATATTTACTTGTGTTCCCTTGCTGAATGTTCTGTTCTGTTATGCTTGTGTTTCATTGGCCCTGAAAAGCCCCTATGGGGAGAGGTCAATTAAAGGCCCACCTTCAACCGACAGGCATTTCGAACCGTGAAACAATTTTCTTATATGAAACAGCCAAAGCTGAAATTCATCCAATCAGATTGCTACGACAAGCAATGCCAATTTCCACAACAAAAACAAACGGTCGCGCTATTTTAGTCTACCTTCAAAACACTGAAAGACGTCTTTGCGTCATTGAAGACCAAAAAATATTGCTGTAGGTTTGTTGCTGATAACCTGAAGTGCACTGAAGCTATTCTTTGTTGCAGTTTACACTCCGGCAAGGATGGAGAGGATGGAAATGAATTGAAACTTGAAAAAACTGGCCAGCTTTTTCAAGTGTGGAGACGATGTCTTCAGAAAGTCGCTAAAACTTAAATAAAAACAGCTGTTTGTGCCATAAATACATTTCATATCTTCTCAGTGGGTTGTCAGGAATGTTGCACGTGTGACCTAAAGTACTCATTTAAATCTTTACCCAGGTTTGACCAAAAAACAGCATGGCAGTCCCCCTTTAAGTATGTATGTAAACTTTTTCCCAGCTTTTTGATCCCCAAAAATTTGTTGTCTTTTTTTTGTTCCCTTGTTTCCTAAAATATTTTGACATTGTTCCCCCTTTCCTCATTTCAAATTAGCCATGTTCTCTTCTTCCCCCAAACCCATGGGAGGGCATCATTTGTATATCTTTTTTTCCTTTCATAGTTTTGTGGCTTCCGTCTTTTGCACAAACAGAGTATTTGGCCTTTCGACTGTAGAAAAGGAGAAAACGACTGAAATGTTGATCCTGTTAAATGAATGAATGAAGAAATAGATGAACGGGAGAAGTGATCCTCGTACTTATCTGGAAAATTAAACAGACAGTTTCTGTAATTTTGTGCCTTTGGTATTACAGGAAATGTATGGCACAAACTTTGTTTAAGCAAATAATTTATGCAATAACCATTTTCTCCAACTTTATTCTGCCGCACCTGTGAGCGCATATCTTCTGTCTTGGAGAAAAAATTGCACATCATGAATACTTTTCATCGTTTTGAACTTCCACATGTCACAAACTTTTAAATTTACCTCCATCTTGCACTGATTACCCATGATGCACTCAAGAGCGTGAAGTCGTCCAGATAGTTACAAGGAACGCCTTCATCCATAACCCGTAGTTCAAAGATGCACAATTAATTCGAACTAAGAAATGTATTTTTTCGATCAAAACACGTGGCCATATCGAGGAAAAAACCGAGTGTTTCAATGCAGTAGTCGAACCTAGGAACTCCCCGATTTCTAGTTCGTACGCCGGACTTCACTAAACCATTGAAGTCTTGAGCACAAGGCCAATCAGCTTGATTAATTCATCGGACTGAATGTATTTTTCTTCAATGGAAAATCAGGGATTCCCGCAAAAAAGTCCTTCAGTTGCAGGAGTCGAACCGACGACCTTCTGAAGGCCCACCACTGAGCTAAAGGAGACTGATAAAAGCTTGACCATCACACTATCCTCGTCTGATAAATAAATTTGTCCAACTGTTAGTAGATCATTTCACCGGCATCGCAGGGGGTCATGGGTTCGAATCCCGTTGGAGCCACCTGAATTTTTCAGGTGTTTATAATTAAAGACAATTGCTTAAATTGTCCAGATAAGTTTCCCTGCTAGAAGAGTTCTCTCTTTTTGTGCGTTCGCTGGGTCGAAACTCACTGTGTTGAGCATGCGTGGCGGTTACTCAGCAACCGAATCGTCACGTGATACTTTATGTTTTGTGGGCTAACTTAATAACAGCGGAATTACTGTAAAGGAATGCGCGAGACACAGCGGTTTGAACAGTGCCGTCCAACGTTGTGGACAGCGGTTGGATCAAAGTGAGTTTCGACGCATGGCAGAGGCCTCTACAATTTACTTTGTAGCTCCACCCGTTACTAGGAAGGCTGTGGGTTCCAATTAAGTCTGAGGCCGAAAACATGTTTAGTCTAACTTCTTTCTGAAAAAACAGTTTTCTTTAACTGACAACAGAAGGTTCTAAGGAATTTAATTTTCTGTTCATTATTACCTTCGCTTTGGTTGAATTCAATTCTTTTTCAGTTTAAATTACACTTATAGTGGTCTTCACCAAGGCTAGCTTGTAACCTATTAACTCCCAAATTCTACACAAGCAGTGAACTAGAAAACACTGATGGAAATTGTTTTGTTTTCGATTAAACTATGACAACGCTGACATTAAACTAGATTGAATCATACATATTTCTTCAAAGCTACGGATTTACAAATAATCCTAGAATTCAGTGAACATGGTAAAGTTTGAATAATTTCTAGAGAAGCCATCGAATGGCTTTCTCCCTAGCCTCAGTGCAAGGAGTCTTCCAATGCCAGCGGCGTAGCCGCGGGTCTCATGCGAGTGGCGAAGCTGCGAAAGACGATCTAAGCGCGATTGTGTTATAAATAAATAAATAAATAAATAAATAAATAAATAAATAAATAAATAAATAAATAAATAAATTCGTTTATTTAACTCTCGCAGTCAAGGACTGTATTACGTATACAGTGTTGGTCAGAGCAATACATAGTACAATTATGAAAATAGAAATAGAAATAGATAGCAAGAAACAATACAATTGATACAATAGACCTTTTCGCTTGTACATTTTGTTTTGCCAATACAGATCATGTGATAATACCCAGGAGGTTTGGTCTTTTGTTTTGTTCATTAAAATGAGGGCATGCAAGCATGAATATGCCTGCATGCACTCTTTTTAATGAACAAAACAAAGGACCAAGCCTCCTGAGTATCATCACATGGTCTGTATTGGGAAAACAAAATGTACAAGCCGAAAAGGTCTATTGGATTTACTATTACGTTGACGCAGCAGTCGCATATTTCAAACTAACGTAGCCTGCTCGCAGGCGGTTGGATGGTCGAAAAAACCGGATTTCGTAATAAGGTCGCCATCTTGGATTCGCGCGGCCGGGTCTGGGCCGGGTTGAGGGTCGGGAGGAGGGCGGGGAGAGGAGAGAGAGAGAGTTTTTATCTCTCCTCTCTCCGCCCCCCTCCCGACCCTCAACCCGGCCCAGACCCAGCCGCGCGAATCCAAGATGGCGACCTCATTACGAATTCCGGTTTTTTTGACCATCCAACCGCCTGCGAGCAGGCTAACACTAACGAAATTACCGAAACGATTAGTTTTCGTCACCAAAGTGGCATTAGGTTTAGTTCTTAGATTGTAATGAGAGGACTGGCTAATTATGCGTTTATGTATAAGCGGATGCAGCGGGTTTTCCGGGGAGACTTTCAGTACAAACTTTGTGCATGCTGTTGTTCTACGCTCCTGAAGGGTAGGAATACCAGCCCTGGTTAACGCATTCACATAAGGAATAAGGGGGAATATAATGGCTAAAGCGCGCCTCTGAATCCTCTCCAGATCTTGTGACAAATATTTGGGAAGGTTGGCGAAAACGACACCGGCGTACTCCAAAATAGAGCGCACGAGAGAGCAATAGATGCTAACAAGGTCTCCTTGTGGAAAACCGCATTTCTTAAGTTGCCTGATTGCGTAGAGGTTAGCTCTCTTCACTAAGCGCTCGCAGTGAGCAGCCGATGAGAAGTCATTAGAGATATACACACCGAGTAGCTTAAGGACGGTGCCTACTATTGTTATTGCGCATAAGTTCTGCGCATCTCCAGATACTCGGATTTCCTATCGGTGATGCTTACTAATGCAGGGATATTTTTGCGCGGTTTAAAACTATCCGGAGAAAGTAGATCTTGGTAAGTATTTTTGGTATCCAAAAAGAAAATTGGGGGTAACCATGCATTTTTGAGAGATAATTAAGCTTCAATTTGAGAAAGAACGCCATACATTGCTTTGTATTTTAACGCTTTTTACAAATATTATTCATGAATTATCTTTGAAAAATGCGTGGTTACCCCCAATTTTCTTTTTGGATTTCAATAACACTTGTTAAGATCTACATTTCCTGCATAATCACACACCGGGGCAAAAATATCCTTAATTAGTAGGCACCGTCCTTAAATGATGTCTCTTCCTCGATATAGGTGCCACTGGTGACAATGGGTTGGAGCTCACAGCTATTATAGTGAAGAAAGTTAACACGCATCTCTTTACATTTTCCCGGATTAAGCTGCACGTTGTTGTTACTAGCAAATTCTTGAACATCCGAGACGATGTGGCGCATTATTGATGGTGAATTCCTGGGTATTACTTCCATTATTGTAAGATCGTCAACAAACCGCTTCGCGCTCAGGCTCCAATTGTTAATAAGCTCATTCACCATCACTGCAAAAAGCATGGGCGCTAGTTTTGTGCCTTGAGGGATGCCCCCATTGAGGGTTTTAGGCGGAGATGCAAACGAACCAATTTGGACAAACTGTGATCTATCTAGTAGGAAAGCAGCGACCCACCTTACTAAAATAGGGTGCAGGTCGAAACGAGATAACTTTGATAATAGTATCTTGTGGTCAATCAAGTCAAAACCCTTTCTGAAGTCGGCAAAAAAGAACCGGATAGTATAATTGCCTCTGTCTAGTGCTTCGAGGGCTAGGTGGAGCAGAAAAACTAGGGCTTGATCTGTAGATCGACCAGCGGCTGCAAATTGTTTACTATCTACTTTAGGAAGTAGTTTCGGCAGTATTCTAGACAAAGTGAAACTTTTTAGCACTTTGGAAATTTGGCAAGTTAAAGAAGCAGGTCTTAAGTCAGTATCTATAGCTCTCAGTGGTCTTTGCTTCGGAATGGGATTGACAGCTGCCGACTTGAGCAGAGGCAGGAGGTAGCCCTCTCGTAGCGATGCATTGTAAATCGCAGCGATGACAGGTGCGAGTTCGAACGAGAAAGTCTTTAATATGTTAGGAATGCTATCAGGGCCTCTTGCTTTCCTCAGCTTGATGGACCGTAAGGCAATGTCGGCTTCCCGCAACGAGACATACAGGTCAGCTGGTATCTCAGACGCTTCCACAGAGTTCCCAAGGATATCGTCAGCAGTGAGAGGGTCAAAGTCCGAAGTCAGGCTGCAGAAGAAGGTGTTAATTCTTTCGCACAGCGACGTGATTGACTCGGACTTATCAATAAGTTGGCTGTACCACTTACCTTCAGCACTCGAGACACCAGATAGGTTTCTTACTTCTTTCCACCAACGAGCGACATTTGTGTGTTACTTCGAACCTTCGCTCCTCGGATGCCTGAGGGTTGAGGCTGCCACAAAAAAACTGACATTTGCGACCCCGTGCACAGGCTACCTGTTATCCAAACCGAAAACAATAGACTGAACAAAAGCAACGATTGACTTGACCTTGAAAACAATAGAAGATTCTACACCAATCAAGAGCCAGTTAACACCGGACTTTCACGTGACGTCACGGCGGCCATGTTGGTGTCCCTAGACAAAGGAACGACAGCCATGTTGGTTTTTTAAACTGATCCAACGGGAATTTCGGAGCTCTATTGTCATGCAAACGTTTTCTTTTGTTTCGGTGAAAACAATCTATGCAACCCAACGGAATGATATTTCCATATATTTGAAGTCATACATTTCTACTGCGTAACTGAAAACTTAGTTCTGCGTAGTTAGTACTGCGGAAATGAAATTTAAATGCTGGGCAGGTTATCGCAGTTAGTTGAGCAACTTCGGCAGTGGCAAAGGTCTAAGCCTCAAAAAATCCAGGCTCTCGGACGGGATTCGAACCCATGACCGCGCGATTGCGCCGCTCTTGTTTTACCGACAGAGCTGTCAAGCGTTGGGAGCTCAGCTCCTTGTATCGAACTGCGAGTGCGTCTAATTACGTAAGTGCAACTGGTCGCTTCTGTGCCATGTTTCTTTTGAAATGTAACTTTTTATATTCTTCAGATGAAGTGACGGTGAACAAGATTTATGACTTAATGTAATCTCCCTATAAACAAACTATTTACATTTTTCACAATTTTGGCGATTTTTCAATCTGGAATTTGGTTATCTGCTTGTTACCAGGGAGCCAAGGTAAAAGACACAAAGCAAAACTCTCTTAATAAAAGAGGGGGTTTCGGGGAGATAATATGGTGGCTCAATTTTCCCTTCCAGGGCCGTTTTCCTTTTTCGTTCACCAGGCAGTTACTAGCTTTGCTTAAAGAGGTTTTTCTTCCATTTTGTGAGTCACGCTGTTCTATATCCTTTCACCTTTCACAATGTTCATGACGGTCAGCTTCAATACTGATGGTTCCTACAACAAAATAAATGCATCGTTAGTTTGAATATGAAGCTGTGCCCGACCACAAAACTTCAGGTTGAACCCATCAACCTCAGGTTGTCTGATAATGTTCAGCAGAACGAAGTGGAAAGTTCTTAATTGCGAAAAAGGGAAATTAGAGGTAAAAGAGCGAATCCCTGTGGCTCGTGATAACCATTCTAAATTAATATTTAGACCATAAATTTTCAATGTTCTCTCCTAGCCGCCACACCGTTCACACAATAGGCGATTTGCAAGATTGCGTCATTTTACTACGGAGACCAGAATCTTTGTCAAAATATTTTGTTATTCAGATTTTTCTTCTCTCCTCGGAAAAAAAGAAACAATTGTTTAAATTTGCCAATCGAGTTTGGCACTTGAGCGCTAGAGCAAGTCAGTAAGTAAGTAAGTAATTAAGTCCGACGGACAGTATATGAAAGAAAGTTTAAGTTGCGAGAAAAAAAAAAGTTTGATTTCCAAGACGTTCACACGGGCAGTGGGCGTACTTGATCCCCTAAAAACATCATGCCAGCGATTCCACTGAGACGCGATTAAACCATGTTGTGTTGGCCCGCCATGATAAAGTTAACATGAGTCACGCAGTTTCGATCAATCAAGGGAACTTACTTCCGTTTTTACCGAAGAAGATAAAAAAAAGCATCAGACTTTGTCTGTCTGTCTGTTTATTTTAATTCTCTTGGCGGAGCTCAACGAGAAAAAGGCGCACGTATCTTTTTCTTAAGACTATGAGTAAGGTTACTGTTTCTATATTGAACTTGTTATTGAAAATTTGACGCAGCAGTTCAAACCTATCTCAAGCTCTAAATTGGTTGCCCATGACATGTACCCAAACCAGTTAATCCAGAATCCGCCTATTTCCGGATCCGGCTACAAGAATTCCGAATTACGTAAATGAAAATCACAACCCTGTCTTATAGGAGCTGGAATTCATCGATGTGGAATCCGATATTCGTAGTATGGTAAAAGAACTATCTAAAATGGGATGATAAATACGACTCGTGTCTCATTACACCACAGCTAAGTGAGAGTAATTTAAGCGTTGAATTTGTGCAATGTTTAAACAAATCAATCCTTTTTATCTACCGTAGATGATTTTAATTGAAATCGCAAGGAAAAGTTTAGGTCAAGACCCAATGTGCTTACTGTTCTCTTGTCACCCATCTTCTTGGCTTGGCGCGAGAGTGCTGAAGATTAATCAGGTAGAAGTAGAGGGTCTCGTAAAAGACTCGGCTCTCTTTCTAACCGCCAAATCTAGTCTATACTTCTGCTTACTTAACTATTAGAGGGTAATGTGAAGTGCTAGTTTTTTACCCATATAGACCATGTGAGCGTTAACCCTACTAAGGGAATTGGGCCCACACAAGGACAGAGAAGAACTCTGAGCAGGATGGGAATTGAACTCATGGCCTTCACCTGTATACGCATAATTAACTACTATTCACCGAAGTGGAGGCGGCTGGTGGTGGATATTTACCAGGCCGCAAAGCGGCAGGGTAAATAACCACCACTAAAATAACGAAATAAAACCTACCATGAGCTGATTGCCACCGTTCAATCGCTGGTGCAGTCAAGTGGATGGATGCATTAAATTGTTGTCCACAGGACACAAGAGTCTCATGGGTTTTAATGAGGTGGTTATTCCGTTCTCAACTTGCTTCTGACTCGTAAATGGGTCTTGAAACCCCTCTCCGTGTTTCATTTTGCATGCTTTTGTTTGTAAAGGCCGTGTACTCTTTAGCTAAAAAAAGTGCGTTCAAATGAATGAAACATGAAACATGTAGAAACAGGTGCCTCTTAGCTATTACCCGGTGCACTATCTAAACTGAATTTTCGAAGGGCGAATTGTTTCACATTCCTTGTCACGTACTACCAAAATCTTACATTCAAACTGCTCTGTTCTCAAAACAAAGAACGCTATCGAGCTGAAACGTGCCGTACGTTTTGAATAAAAACATGAAGGTTTTTGATCAAGGAGCTACACTTTATCAAGGTTACAAAATTGTGCGTATGGATCTATTTGCCACCGCAACGAAGCGTCTCACAAAGTGCTTGAAATCTTTCCGCTGAATACGGTCTACGTTTGCTTGTTGACTTGAAGCAAATCGGTATCGCTTCCAAGAAAAAGGCGTGGGATTTTTTATTTTAAAATTGTTTTAAAATATAATGCGAGGGAGATGCACTTACGCCGTTGCGTGGCATATGATGTCATCTTTGATATGCGCAGAGCTTGGAATTTGCAAGTACAGTGTTTTAAGAGCGACGTGATAACGGTTGTTCTCGTCTTGGAAATTTAACGGCCGGGAAACGATTTTCTTGGCTAGATTGCAGAATACCCGGCCCACAAAATATCTAACTTAAAAAATTGCTCCCACGGTGCCGCAGTCGTGTTGTAATGCTGAGCCCGCAGTCCTACAGCCCCGTAGTCGTCAGTCGCCCTAAGTACTTCATGTATCCCCTATTATAGTGTATTTAAATTATAATGTATTCCCACGCGTATATTATAATGTATTTAAATAATTAGCCTTATCTACCCATGTATACCCTTATATACCCCTATATCCCCCTATATACCCATGTATACCCCTATATTCCCCTATATACCCATGTATACCCCTATATACCCATGTATACCCTTATATACCCATGTATAGCCCTATATCTTAAGGTCCCTAATCAGTCGTGTTGCAATCCCGCAGTCGCCAAAATGAATAACAACTCCGTTGGCTAAAAGTCTTACTTGGTTAACTACACTTTTCACGAGATCGTGTGAAGAAGAAAGCACTCGTTACTGATTAAAGCCTAGGCGCTCGTTTCAGTGATTAGGTCTTAGTACTCTCGTAAATTTTTAGCTTTCATTTTGCGGTTCAGTTAAGCACACTTTTCACGAGATCGTTTTGCCCTTGACTCACTCAGACTTCATTATTCTACTACAACGGCACTGCGGTAGCAGTCGTTCAACTAACTCAGACTTCATTATTCATCGACTACGGCACAGCGGTAGCAGTCGTTTACCTAACTTAATTGCATTATTTTGTTTGGTCACTGCTGGACCCCAGGAGCAAAAAATTTGTGCCGTTCAAAGTGGGCCGGGTATTCTGCAATCGCGCCATCGCGCCATGCTAAAAGAATTAGCATGAAAAAGGATTCAGGGGTTGATGGGGGAAAATCTGATATAATCGTGTTGGCATAACTTTTACAACATTTGGTGGCTCCTAAAAGAGCCGTTGGTTTTGGCGGTAAACTCAGTGAGTTTACTTGCTGCTTGTGTACTTGGTGACAGCTTTGGTTCCTTCACTCACAGCGTGTTTCGCAAGTTCACCGGGCAAAAGCAGCCTGATGGCGGTCTGGATCTCGCGAGAGCTGATAGTTGACTTCTTGTTGTAGTGAGCCAGGCGGGAAGCTTCGCCAGCGATGCGTTCGAAGATGTCGTTGACGAACGAGTTCATGATGCCCATGGCTTTGCTGGAAATACCAGTGTCAGGGTGAACTTGTTTCAACACCTTGTAGATGTAGATTGCATAGCTTTCCTTTCTTGTCTTTCGCCTTTTCTTGTCACCAGTGGCGGCCTTAGCCTTACCAGCTTTCTTCTCACCTTTCTTTCCTGCAACTTTCGGTGCCATATTTCGCTCAATAGGGTTCGACTTGAATCGAATGATAACGCTATGTGAATGACTTGCTATTTATAATAAAACAAAGATGGGATCAATTAACATAAGGATCGAAATCGTCGATTTTTTATTGGTTTATAACTTCAGGTTGGCCAAAGGTCAACATAGTTCCGTTTTCAAACAAAAGCACTTGTGATATGAAAAATTGATTGGTGCGTTTCGATCCGACTGAAATATTGTCTTGCGTATAAATTTCCCTGTTGTTATCTATCGACATTTATTTCGCTAAGTGTTTGTAGACTCGAAGCCCACAGAAAAATGTCTGGTCGCGGTAAAGGAAAAGCAAAGGGCACCAAATCTAAGAGCCGCTCATCCCGAGCGGGACTTCAGTTCCCTGTCGGTCGTATCCATCGACTTCTCCGCAAAGGAAACTACGCTGAACGAGTTGGCGCCGGAGCTCCAGTGTACCTGGCCGCTGTGCTCGAATATCTCAGCGCCGAGATCCTCGAACTGGCGGGCAACGCTGCTCGCGACAACAAGAAAACCAGAATCATTCCCCGTCACCTTCAGCTCGCTGTCCGAAATGACGAGGAGTTGAATAAACTACTTGCTGGTGTAACCATCGCGCAGGGAGGTGTGCTGCCAAACATTCAAGCTGTCCTTCTGCCCAAGAAAACCGAGAAGAAGGCAAAGGCTTGAAGAAGCTCACAAGACGACAAAAACGGCTCTTTTAGGAGCCACCAAATATCGATAAAGTCATCACCAACATGTTCAAAACATGCATTACTAGTCTCAAATAAAATGTTAAGATTATTTGGAGTAGATTTTGGTTCTTTCTCATACAAAAATAAAATAAACTTCAATTATTAAATGTGGAACAATTACATTCTGCTCTAAAAAAGTTCTTGACAAGAGAGACACGAGTTCCTGCTTTTTGCCGTTACATTCGATGGCAAATTTCTCAGCTCATTTACATTTGAATTTGCGCGCCGAAAAAAACATTCAGCGATATCGTCTAATTCTCAACGATTAATCGAATTTCATTGTTCATGGCTGTCAGTGCACAGCCAAGCAAAACAAGAGATTTTTCCATAAACTCAACCGCATACAATCGAGTAAACTGATCGCATCTGTTGGAAATGAGTCCGAAATAAAGCCTGGCTCCCACTTTGTGCAATAAGCACAAGCATAAGCATGAGAAAAATAGTGTGGGAACGGCCGTAAAATAAGCAGATGCACAAGAAAAGGGCATTTTTCTTTCCTTGTGCTTTTGCTTATCTCACGCTTGTGCTTATTTCACAACTGGGACCGGCGTGAGTGAAAGTAAAGACAAGCTCGACGATTCGCACGCCATCTTGAGTCTTACTACATCTACGCTTGTATAAGCCAAGTTTTCCTCGGCTTCTTTCACTGTGAGAACGTTGCTAAACTCATCCTTGTTCTTATCGCACAAGTGGGAACCGGGCTTAAGTGCCTATTCGGAGGAGTGCGTTACGGCTCCCTCCGAAGTAAAAGAAAAGAAAAAACAAAAGAAGCACTAGTAAACCAAAAGTCCCAAAACTGCCGGTGCAAGAGTAAGAGGAGCTTTGTGCAAATTTATCAAAAGGGAATAAGAGAAAAATATCTCCAAAATATCGATAAAGCCAACGAAGTAACTCCCGAACACAATCCTACCAACTATTTCCATTTGAAAGACGTATGATATTAACTTATGAGTATGAAATTTAATTTCTCGTCTTTGGAGTGGATTTTAGTTCTTTGTCACACAAAAATAAATCATACTTCAATTATTTAAGTTGCGCATTTATATTTTCTGTGCTGAAAAAGTTAATAACAAGAAACACGAATTTATTTGTAGTGACAACACGCTGCTGTCTTCGATTGCAAATTTCTCGGCTCGTTCACATTTGAATTTGCGCACCGGAAAAACGCGCGCGTATTACAAACATCATATATTCAAGCCGTAAGACACTCAACTACAGCGTTTGATTGTTAACGATTATTGAACTCCATGTTAAAAATGAAAGCATCCTCGCAGATAAGATTAATATCCCTAAAAAAACCCAAAACGAAAACCGGAATATTTTATTTTGCTGTCGGCAGTTCGCGTCACGTATTTGCATATGGCATCGTGTCACGGGCACCCAACGTCAATTTTCGGAAAATATCTTGTTCGGAAGACGATTTGAGATCCAGAATTTTTGGAACATTTGTTGTAAAGGCCTTGCTTGCCTGCCTGTCCAAGGATTTTCGAACATCTAAAACATGGTATAATTGCCCATTTTTAACGGATTCTTACCCTAAAAAGGTCACCTAGAATTGAAGTTGTGATCCCTATATAAATTTTCGCATCACTAGACTTTCAGCTGGAGGATAAAAATATGACTATATCTACCGTTTAAATACTAAAATACGTTAAACAATACTATGTTTAAGTGGTTTTGAACTATATTCTTGTTGAGTACCCCTGTCGTGTTTAGCCCAACACACTCGTCACGGAAAAATAGGACTCTCATTAGGATAGTCCACATTATGATAAAAAGTTTCACTATTATGCTAATTCTTTATGCTCCAAAATAGTGACTACTATGCTAAAAAAATTTCCCCCGTATTACTCATTTTTTACCTAAAATAAAATACAATCGCTTGATATGCTTATGTGGATGATTATATGGACAACATAAAGTATAAGTATTCCTTTTATGTGATCATCTTTTCTTATACTGAAGCATGATGGAGGATTCAATATAGTGCTCCATAGCTCATGCTTGGTTGTCTTGAAAGGCATTTTGAAGCAACATAGTTAACTATGGTAGCAATGAGAAGAGCCTCTCTGAGGCTGCAGATGACGGTTGGATAAGCAAGATTTTCTTGCATGCTTTTGCCCAATTTGGAATTACTATTATGCTGGCGTAATGCTCCATGCTCACGCCTCACTATTATGCTCAAAATTATGCCGGTGGCATAATGTGGGCAACCCTAACTGTCATCAAGTTTAGCCGTAAAATAACCGCTAAATATAGGAGTTCAAAGGATATTGAGGAAAACTTTACCCGTTCATTTAGTGCTAAGTTACTCGGGTAGGTTAATGTTTGAGAGTTTTGCGTAGGATATTTAACCGTAAAATAAAGGCTAAATATTAGCGTTCGTTGCAAAATTCGCTTCACCCTTAAACGAAGATATAACATCTTGCGCACAAGGTATGTTCAAAATGGGACAACGGTTTTCCATGGCGCTTATACCGTTCTCTTGAAGGAACATTTTGTATCGTTTTGTTTTAATATGGCTGTCATTGCACGGCCAAGCGAAACAAGTGGTTCGAGATTTTTACAGAACCGCGCAC
>BLFO01000601.1:1059870-1082370 GCA_014634245.1 Montipora cactus | reverse complement strand
GTAAGAATCGGAGTGCATTTAAATACCTGTCCAGTTATGATTGTGTAAAATTACATTATGTACCGATTCTTTGTTTCTTAACGAAGGTGGGACAAAATGCATTCTTTTATTTTTTTGCAGTCGGAATTCGCAAATTCAGGGTACGTCGGAGTCACTTTCCTTGTCAATTTTCGGTAAAGGTTCATTATCATAAAATCATTTCCATCCTAATTGCTTTTTTATTGGTTGTCTGATGTAAATAATATTTGGCTGCAAATGCCAAGACCACATGTCTTCATAGATTTCCATATCATTTCAAAAGATAAAATCTACGCGGCTCATTATAAAGATCAGTAACAACTGAATCTTATCCGATTGTGTTTCGGTTAGCCAGCAGACAACGAAATGGAACTTCACGCTTTAAAGACTTTCGTTCCGATTGAAGAGACAGGATTTAATTTTTTTAATACTGGGCAACACAACATTATTAAATAACTCACTCGTATTTCCTGTTCAACCTTGTCTTTTTGTTCCACTGTATTATATGCCATTTCCTTGACGGCGAATGCTTGCCTCGTTCGTTTGTCGATGCATCTTTTGACTTCAGTAAACGATCCTTGACCCAATATTTCCCTGACATCGTATTGGCAGACAAATTCCATATTTCACGGTTTTCCAGTCCGGTTATTTCAGCCGCGTTTCAGAAAACGAAACCAATACCTCTACACTTAAAAATTCTTCAGAAGAAATGACTCAAACATGGTAAAACCAGCAGTTTGAGGCTCTTAATTATAACCTATTAGAAGAACTAGCTCTGGGCTGCGTCACAAAAGTTTCAGCTCGCTCTGTTTCAGTCGACTTGTGTTCCTATTTGGGGAGTTTTAAAGACTGACTGAACTTCGTGGCTGCTGCCTGAAGTCGGAAACCGATCCCATTTAGACCATTCAAATTAAAATATTTCAATGAGTGTTTGATTTCCTTCAATGATCATTCACAAAAGAAACAAACCTTGTGTAAACAGAAAATATGTTAAGAACTGTTATCACTGCATACCACATGACAGCGTATTGTGTCAAAATCAAATCGTACCCACTTAAAGAAAGCACTGTAATAGTACTCAACACACCAAGCCACGAATTGATACGTCATTAGTTTGTAAAAATTGGAAAAGTACTTCGAGGAAATACCCGTGTTATCAAGCAACAACATAGAGAACATGGAAACGAAACGAAAATACAGATTTGTTCTTCTCATTACAGAGCTCATGTCAGCACGAATTTTTTAAAATCTAGATCTAGTGATTTTGGCGGGGGAAATTCACGCTGCTCGTTTTATACTGCGCGCTTTGTAAATCTGAGACTCGAAAAATATGATTACACAAGTATTTTGATATTTTTGTACACACGCAACGAAGCATAAAATGTACAATAGAGTTCTCGAGAGTCCTTCGACGCCATTTGTGTTCAATATTTTAGCGACGATGTCACGTGTTGATTTTCCGTTAGTGGAAGAGAGAGTCACTCGAAAATTCAAGTAGAACCGGGAAAAGTCCTCAGTAATTTAAGGCAGGAATACTTACAACATTAGAGCTTATTCAAAACATATCCGACACCACATCACAAAATCTCATACAGGAGCTCTATTAGAGGGTTATGAAGGGTAAAATGGGAGCTGGGATTGACCTGATTTTTCGGTGGGAAAATGAGATTTGATCACTGGGAACTGAGATGTTGTTATTGGGAACCGGGAGATAAAGAGTCCCGGCAGCGAATGGGTTCATATCAGAGGTTATCAGGTATTAGATCTGCTCAAAATTCCTGATATCAAATATTTCATGCGGTCTTCTTGCGTTCCTGGCCGCTGCTATGTGAGAGCGAGGACCTTCCTAATGCTAACAAACTTATTTTTGAAACTCAAAGCTCCCTACCTACAACATCCTATACCTCTAATACGGCTTCACTAGCACGAATCGACTTCCCCAAACCCACTGCAACCAGTGCAATCACTCGAAAAGACGAAGCTCAGATCATGATGAGGTATTGAGCAAGGCGCCGTGGTAAATGTGTTAGGCACAGGAACTAAAACGTTCTTGAACGTACCCTACAG
Source organism: Montipora cactus (assembly GCA_014634245.1). Classification (NCBI taxonomy): domain Eukaryota; kingdom Metazoa; phylum Cnidaria; class Anthozoa; order Scleractinia; family Acroporidae; genus Montipora; species Montipora cactus. Next base: position 1,080,285 of record BLFO01000601.1, on the reverse strand, counting down.
ATTTGCAAGACCTTAGGCCTAGCGATTGTTGTGGATCTAGTAACGAAAGCGAAGTGAAAGCGAGGAGGATATTGGTGACGATATTTAGTAATGATGATGACAGTGACTCTGAAGGTGACGAGAGGAACGGGAGCGGACTACACCATTCAGAATGCCTTTATGTGCCAGATGATAGCAGGCCTTTTTGGTGGACACTTGGGTAAGCAATCCCATGCAGCTGCAAATTATATCTCGCACTGTCTTTTTTATCTCCGTTCTCCAGTGATCTCATGTTTCGTTTTGAGACTTATCATTAAATGCTTTATACAACAGATCGTATTTTTCCTAACTGCGGTTGGAATTTTAGTTGCAGGGGTTGGGACAGGGGCACCCAACGTCAACTTTCGGAAAATATCTGTTCGGAAGACGATTTGAGATCTTGAATTTTCGGAACATTTGTTGTAAAATTTGTGGCTTGCCTGCCCTCTTATGATTTTCGAACATCTGGAAAATGGTATTATTGCCCATTTTTAACGGATTTTTACCCTAAAAAGGTCACCTAGAATTTTCGGGAGACTTTTTTCTGGCTGAAATTTTCGAAAAGGTAAGTTTTGAGTCCTATAATTTTCGGATCACTAGACTTTCAGCTAAGAACTCCGAACAGATGAAAAATTTTTAGGGGTTAAAAATACGCCTATATCTACCGTTTAAATACTAAAATACGTTTAACATTGCTATGTTTAAGTTGTTTTGAACTATATTCTCGTTGGGTGCCCCTGTTGGGATTTCTAAGAAAACTTTCCAAAGGGACTAGGATTTTGTTTTTGTCAAAATTTGGACTGGGAAATGGGATTCCCACAACCCCATCCAAAGCTTCATGACCCTCGTATGATGTACCGGGATGCGTTTCTTGACCACGCCAGTTTATTTTCGTTCTGCGTCGTTATTGTTCACCATAATTAAGGAAAAGGGGACAGGGGACGGTTCTCTTTACGGCATAGAAAAGTACACCTTTCGACCATTGATCGTGATTGGTCTGATATGCTGTATCATGCAGGGTATCAGATCTTATATTTTGCAAAGAGGATTAAAATATATCTACGGTATTTGACTTCAGCTGAGAAGGCTGGGACAACAGTGCAAAGCCAAATTGTTCGAAGGAGGATCAGAGGTACGGGAATCATTATCAAGACAACTGATTTGCACTTCGTCTAATTACCCTTTTTATGTCATCAAACTGCAGACGTCGAAGGTCTGGTAACTAAATTTAATTTGACCTTCGCGATCGCGTATTCAGCCAAACGCGGGCAGAATTGTTTGCTACTGTCGATGTAATACATCCAGTGCAAGAGTTAAAATCCACCGAGCAAGTAACAATAAACATGGCTTACACTCCAGACTAATAAATCTTAGACCGGGTCCAAAAATTTCAAGCTTGTGTGCTTTTGGATCAGCGACATATTCAGTTAGATGAGAGCAAGGATGGCACAGTCAGTTAGTGCGCGGCCTTGGTGCATAAGGTCCTGAGTTCGATCCCCGGATCTCACATGCTTGTTTCGACTTCTTTCCTTTCAGCGCAGCCTAAGTAGCTTTAAATACCCTTAAAACGGAGCACTGATGGAAAGAGGGGGGTAAAATGAGCGCACCGTCGGCTTCCTGGGAGAATACTCTCTAGAGAGTAAAGGAACTTTCGACGTTAAATAACGTGTACCTTTACCTTTACCTAAGAAAAAAGATAACATTTCGTCCAGATTTCATGTAAACGGCTGTAAAAATTTCATACCGGTCTGAGTTCGTCCCGGTCTTGTGTAAATACCCCCTTAAGTTGACTTTGCTACGTGTTCCTGATGACTCGGATAAGAATCTAATGAGGGCTTTATTTAAATGAATTTAGTCAAAGAAGACAGCATTTCGTTTGAGTGGATGGGTGTAGCAGCAGTGAACAAGATAAATACGCGTACAGATTTTTTAATGAACCGAAGCGTTATAATTCAACAGCAAATCAGAATGAAAAGAATGAGAACTAATGTGTATTAGGTAGTCCAGATATGAGGTCATCTCTGAGTTTGCTAAGAAGAAATGTACAAGGTTGTTATATATCTAGATTTCCACTCAACAAAACGAGCATTGTGATCGGTTGATTCTTGGTCACTTGCCCTTGATCAAATTCAAATGTATCCCGACCGGGATACAATTAATTCAGCTATTCTTGCTTGCGTTTGTTTTTCTGCAATTGTTGAAGAGGAAGTCTAAATATATAACAAAGCACTCGATGTTTGGTCCTTCGGGAAACTAGTTAGTTCAGTTTTCCCACGAGTCCTGATGTTTCCCTCGACAAACAAAACAAAACTAACTGTTTCCCTCGTGACCATACATTAAGTGTATATTATTAAATCTTCGACCTCGGATATTGCGTTTCTAGGTTTATGAGTTGGTGCACTCAATCTCGTTTATCGGCTCACATGCTTAATATGGAAACTGATTGCGTAAAGTGTTGCAAAGCTGGAAACTCATGGACTTTAATTTCAAAGTGTCCAAGCATTCAGAATTTAATAAAAATTCAACAAAACAATTATTCCATTCATGCTTGTTGGATGCGACTGGTTATAGCAAACTCGGCGCGAATTTCCATCTCATATCCAACGGCGGCGCGCTCATGAAATAATAATTATCGTTAATTAGCCGTGACGTAGAACTGATTAACTTCTTCCGAAAGCAAGTAGCAATGCCTGTCGAAAAAGGTAGCAAGCAGCGGGAAAAAACACTCACATTTGTGAATAAGAACTGTGAGATAAAGTCAATATGTTAGCTTTATTAATGATAATCAATCCAAGCGCTTCCACGGCGGTCCTAAGAAATTTAAAACAACTTAGAAATAATTTTACCATTTGGTTGTAATTCCATATCAATTTACGAACTATCCAACAACATGCTTCGTGACGTCTCCCGAGAGATGATAAAGAATATTTACTAACGGCCGGCTGAGGGAGAGAGGATATTGAAAATCGGTTGTGCCATACCTGGCAAAAAATCCTGGCTACGCCCCTAAGGAATAATCTCTATCCTTTCCAAACAAAACTTACTAACTCGTTTGGACATTAGCAATGCGTTTTCTCCGCTCTGGATTGTGGCTGTTTTATTTTGGTCGGATTAGTACTGACAATGGTTTTGGGGTTCGAGAATCATGGAGATAGTATAAATACCGTGAATGGTATTAAAGCCACAGTAAACCAGACATAGCTTAATGAATGAAATGAACTGTGTGGCTTCATGGCTCAGTTGGAAGAGCACAGATTACACCAGCATCGCAGAGTTTATGGGTTCGAATCCCGTTCGAGCCACCTGAATTTTTCAGGTGTCTCTCTACTGAAGAGACAATTGTTTAGATTATCCAGCTGAGCGCGAGGATCACTATTCTCATTCATTACATAGCTTAAAAACGGTGCCTACTAATTAAAATATTTTTGCCCCGCAGACTGCAGACTGTGCAGACCGTCTGTAAAATGAAAATTCGGTTAGCCTAATTAGGCCTAAATAACATTCAGGTTAGCCTGTTTACGGTTAGCTCTCAATGATAGTGAGGGTAACGCCATATTTTACCCCTGGTCTGCACGCTCTGCATAGTCTGCAGTCTGCGTTTTGGCGTGACCGGTTTTCGACAATCGCGATCGTCGTGCATCTTCAGAAACTTCCTTCCACCAGCTGTTACCAAAAACAGTCAACACTTTTAAAAATTACAACTGATTTAATTGTCGTCAGAGGACGTTTTTCTGGCTCTGGCCTTGCCGTCTTTTCCCTTGACTTTCATATACACAGAACTTCTAAACTGCCGAGATCTTCTTGCTTTAATGTCAGTGACATGATATTCCGTTGATGGTATTGATAGGCTTGTTTTATTTCCATTGATTTCTTCCTCAATTTTCTCAAGTCTTTGTCCCTCTTCCTCTTTCTCTTTGTGCGACAAAATCTCTTCTGCTTCTAGCTCTAGTTGTGGATCGGGTGTGTATGAATCTCTTCTCAACAAGCGCACTTCGTTTTTACAGGGAGTAAATGTGAGTCTGTTCAGGAATAATTAGAGAAGAATTCGATTAGCAAACAAAATATCTCTAATCCATTGACACGCTCTTATTTGTCAAATTAAGTTTACGGCTCCTGCATCGTGACATTCGGAGGTTACATTTAATTCTTACAAACAAATGGAGTATCCCTATATGGTGAGTCAAGAAACGTCAATCAATACATTACTATTTTTTTATTTATTTATAAACTTTTGCCACTAGGCAGGGTATCTCCACAGAGAAAAGCTCCACTTACGGAGACCCGAACACCACAGAAGACAGACCACAACACCAAGAACTACATGCCCTAATAATAATAATAATAATAATAATAATAATAATAATAATAATAATAATAATAATAATAATAATAATAATAATAATAAATGATGATAATGATGGTGCTGATCTTCATACGTGTCAAGTGTGTTTTGCACTGAGGCGCTAATATTGGGAACACTGTACAGTAATCAAATCATATCAAATCATAGGTTGATTTTTGAAGAGAGGGGAAAACCGGAGTACCTGAACCAACCAACTGAACCCACATGTGACACCAACTCTGCATGAGAATTCAACCCGAGCCACATTACGAGCTAGAAGGCCCATCAGGCCGGCACTTATCTCTGGTTCATTAGCATGAAGCGACTAGGAGTATTTCTACTCCCCCCTGGATGGGATGCTAGTCCATCGCAGGGTTACCCCAGCATTGTTGCATTTCCCCAGCACATTTGCATTTCGCCGGTACCCATTTATACACCTGGGTGGAGAGAGGCACCGTGAGAGTAAAGTGTCTTGCCCAAGAACACAACACAATGTCCCCAGCCAGGACCCGAACCTGGACTACTCGATCGGGAATCGAGCACTCTAACCATGAGGCCAATAACCTAAGCCAACAACAATTGTGTTATATTGAGATTGAATTTGCACGGTAATACATGGCATACCTCTTGCGTGCAATAAGCCCTAACACTACTCCTCTTAGTTTTCTGCGACCGTTGAATGCTGTGAGTCGAACGAACGTGGAACGCCTGTGAAGGGAGGGAACGAAATCACCCTGTGCAATCCATTCGTGACGAAGAGCTTCAGATGCGGAAATTCTCTCGTCAGGATTAACAGTCAGCTACAAATGATGGAAAACATGTTTAACATTCTATAGAGCATACCACAAGAAAAAAAATTGCTAAATTGTCTGCAACTGTTTGGTTCGGGTTTCACGGCTTCACAGTTGCATTCAAAGGGACTTCATCTTTTTAAAGTCTTCGGCGATGGCTTGTGTACAACGGAACGCTTCCCTTTACACTGTTAACAGAATGGTCCTTGAAACACATCTGCCATTTAATTAGCACTCACCATTTTCCTGATCAGATCTTTAGCTGACTCAGAAACTGAATCCCAGTATGGAGAAGGAAATGAGTAGTTCCCTTGTAGAATGCTTAATAGAAGAAACTCGACTTTCTCACTCCAGAATGGGGGATAACCAACCTGCAAAAGATAAACACTCTTACTAACGAAAACGAGATACGATCTACGATAAATCATGTAATTGCATCGTAAGGTCCTTTCTTCAACAGTGATAGCAGCAATGGATAGGTTTTTTTTATCTGTTATAAATTATCCGTTATGATGAAATGCACACTGCATATACTTTAATAAGTAGCACAAGCTCAGTTAACCCTTCTGACAACTTTTACAATCAACGAGACGTACTGAATTACGGAGTGCTACATGGTTGGATGCGAAGACAAAGACAATTAAGGAGAAATGGTACCATATCTTCTCAGAGCTGGGATTCCCTTGCACATTGGAGGCGTATCCAAAACGGAAGGAAACAAAATTGTTGGCCAATTGAGTCTTTCAGACAGACGAGCTGTGTCAACTGTGATGAATTTATGTAAGTGAGAATATCTAACTTGTCTTGCAAACCTTTTTTCCCTATGACGTATCTACCAGGTGTTCCAATCAAATGCGCTGTGCATTCACATGCACACGCGCATGCCAGGAAATAACTATACATTCTCGGGATTTTTTTTTTGTTTTGTACTTACAAGTAACAGGTAGAGGATAACACCGCAAGCCCAAATGTCTACAGCGCTGTTCACTGGTCTCTCTAAAATTGTTTCCGGTGCCAAATACATTGGTGAGCCACTGCCGTCAGATTCAACAACTTGTCTTCCATCTGCAACGTAAAGCAGTGCCAATTCATTGGTCCGTGTATATTGACTTTTGCTTCAGTGATCCCGTGACAGATGTCATATCATCATATCATATCATATATCTTTCTTTACCCTCGGATTTTAGAGTAACTTGGTGTAGCTAATATCTCCCAGCATTCACCCTCCCAACCATGATACACCACAGAAGACAGACCACATGCAACGCCGGGAACTACATGCTCTACTCTTTGCGACAAGTGTGCGGGTTCTTTTACGTCCCACAGGATTATGAACATTGAAGGGTTATGAGACGGGGCCTACGGTTTATCGTCCTTATCCGGGAATACTAGAGAGTCTAACTATTTTCAGATGTAATTACAAAGGCAGCACTTTCTACTCAGTTATTTAAAGACCCTGAGTGTTGGTCCGGCCGGAGTTGAACTCACGACCTCCCGCGTGACAGCCCGGTGCTCAACCAACTGAGCCACCGGTTCGTGTGTCAGGACACGCAAAAGGATTAAATGAGTGAAATACCTTCGATGGTTTTTGCAATTCCAAAATCTGTGAGTTTTATAACTGGTGGTCGGTCTCCAGACGGTTTCTCGGCCAAAAGTAGATTTTCTGGCTTTAGATCCTGTTAAAAGAACAAGCGAGAAAGAGGCTCTCCCTTTACGATGAAAGCTACTGATCTGTGGAATGGGTCCGAATTATTGAGTGACTGTCCCGCCCACTTCAAGTAAACATTTTGATGAAATTCGTTTCCACGGTGTGAGCAGTGGCCAGCTTTCGCCGTCAAGGTGTACCGGAACAACCACAACAATGTAAAGATACGTTTTCAAATTCACGAGTTTCGGGAAAATGGGTAAAACTATTCTTGACCAGCAAAGAGGTTGCAAGTGCAACCATGGACTCGCTGTTACTTCGAGTGCAAGAAAGGTTCCCTGGCCTGAAAAGTAGCGTCAAACACAACACCTCTCAAGAATTTGAACTATTTACAAGCAAAAGTGAGCGCTCATTCCACAGATGGGTGGTTTTCGTAATGTTTTCTAATCCCAAAGTATGAACTATGAGAAGAAAAGTAAAAAACAAAAACAATCAGGTTTTTTGTTAGAGACCAACAGCTTTAGCAAACTGGTCAGACATATCTGCCGATATCGCTTTGCTGTCTTAAGTGTTTTAAAGAAGCAATTACGCGATTGATAGATGGTACAATCAATCATAGGGTGGCAACCTTTTTTGGTCTTTACCGGCGCACGAACGAAGATACTAAGAGTAAAATATCTGTATCTCATTCATTTTGCACGAGTTGCGTGCCTTCGTCAACTTACCCTATGAATAATTCTCTTCTTTGACAGGTAGTTCAGAGCCAGGATGACTTGTCTAACACAAGCGCATGCGTCCTTTTCGCTGTAAAATGGTCTCGATACCAGGCCGTCAAACAGGTCTCCACCAGGAAGGTATTCCAGAACCATAAGGACTTTACCTTCTGCATAAAACACTCGCTCAAGGCGAACTATACTGTGGTGGTCTAACCGTCCCAAAATCTGGAAACAATTGGTTGATATTTCAATTAAACAGAATATGACGCAATCATGTCCTTGTGGCCGATATCACGAAACGTTGTAGTTGCATCAGGAAGTCGACCTATTACGCGATTGTCAACTCCAATCCTGAGTCATTTGATCTGTTGAAGTTTCTAAAGACACGGGTTGGTGGAGAGTGATACACGAACATTGGTGTGTAAGATTATAAGCTGACTTTCCGAGAGTTGGCCCTTGGTCAGAGCGAAATGATGAAGGTTTACTCCACACCTCTCCTTCGTTTACGGACGTCACCTCTCGGGGCCGGAGCCATGCCGATGCTTCGATGTCAGCTTATGGTAATTATTCTACCTTTATCGACTCGCCTCATAAAAATCTAATTGTCATATTGTCTGTTGTAAAACTTCATACCAAAGCATCAATAACAAAGACACGGAGCAGAGGAACGTATCCAAAATGATATGAATGTGGATTGGTGCCATAAATAATGATAAATCAATGATCACAAAGATACGGAGCAGAGGAACGTATCCAAACGGATATGAATGTGGATTGGTGTCATAAATAATGATAACTATGCATACAACAGTCACGTAACTAAGAGCAAAAGAAGTAATTAATTAGAGACCGGCACCAAAAATCCTAATAATTCAATTCAAGTCGAATCGATTAGATTTTTGATTGTAACATGAAGAACCAACCGGAGAATCAGGAGAGAGTTTTCAGGTCAGACCAGAAGAGAACCAAATTCCCAGCCAGCACTTATTGCCTCAAAACCTGTTTCCTTAAGAGGTATGCAAATTGAAATGGCATTCAGCCCACAGTTATAACTACAATTTCAAGTAAAAAAACTAATCATGTTTATAGTGCAAACGATTATTGAGGGTTGGTAAAGCATCTTTGCGACAAGTGATGAATCATCGCCTACGCACCTCTGATTCCTGCTCCACCTTTTCCCTCTCGTCTGAATTTTTGAAGTGAATTTCTTTCACTGCAAAAAGCTGTGACGTTCTGCGATTAACACACTTCTTTACTTCGGCAAAGGAACCCTTGCCAATCAGCTCCTTCACTTCAAAAACATCTTCAAACCTCATGTTCTCAATTGGACATTCACGGGTAAAACGTTCTTCGGTGTTGCGATTACGTGTGATGGCGTCTGCGCGGAGATTTACTTGAATTCAGTCTCTCGTGTGTGAAAGACTTAAAGAAATAAATGCGCGAAGAATGTGCTACGGATGCTATATAAAGTTTACTCTGTTGCAAGCATCCGCGAATATATTAAAAGGTCAAACCTTTGTTTTGAGAAACGTCCCCTTTGGATTGATTGACAAAACCTTTAAAACAATCAAAGACGTTGTTTGCTCATTACTGTACAAACAGGAAGACGCCAACTTCGACAGGATCGTCAACTCAAATTCCTTGACACAAAACTATTAACAGTTCTCAACATATTTCTCCACCTTTTTATCTGAGAAGAAACTTTGCAACCTTTAAATATAACTAAAAGTATTTCCAAAAAAGGGTGAAAACTAGTTTTAATCTATTTCGGGGATTTCAATTACGTTATATTCATTACTTAGCGACGAAAAAAGTTTTGAAAGCCGCGACTAATTTTAATTGTATTGCCTTAACCTATTGTTTTCAGATCTGACAACTTGAGCTGACTTGGTTTTCTTGTTTTCCTCTTCCTCAAATGCCACTTCAAAACAAGTTGCGTTCGACTAAGGTGATCCCATTTGGACGATACAGACGAACGTTTCGCGAGCGCGAGCGAATAAAATACAGACTGCTTAGGAAAAGGTGTGATTTCTTAGCCTCTATGAAGCAACAAAGACCCTGATAGTGTTGAAGATCGTGTATCAGAAACAAAATTTTTGAAACGACCACAAGGAAAAACGAATTTTGTGAATATTCGCTATGCCTTTAAGCCTTTTAACCTCTGGATTTTGAAATTCTTGTTTGACGTGATTTGTGCACTGTTCTTTATACGTTTCCAGGATTCCAGAATGTCGTTTACAAGGGAAGAAATTCATGTTGCGGAATTATGAAGTACACGTAAATACCAAAAGAAACCGCTTTCCTGGAAACCGAAAATCAAGAATTGAAACTCGTCAAAAACACCATTACAGACTTTAATTCACTTTGACTTTAAAATGATTCTATACAAAACGCAAGATCTCGAGTTGAGGGTCGTTTAGGGGTGATTTTCTTTAAAAAGCTGACAAAGAGAAATCTTGTCATCGTCAACGATTGTTTCCTAAAAATATCTAACATTTTGCAAATTTCGCGACATTAGATACCTCTTAATAACAGAGTTCGAGGTCCGAACTGTAAGTTACGGAGCGACTTTTTGCGCGCGCGGGCCATAAATCAACGGGAAAAAAACGAGGGATCCGTAACTTCCAGTACGGACCGAGAAAACGAGGTTAGTAAGATATTTATTATATCTCTCAGGTTAATCCGGAGCGCGGGCAAGGAAACTAGTCGAAGTCAAGCGGAAGGTTCAAGTGCCACAAAGATGTCAAAATCCAAAAAACTAAATCTTTCTGGCTGTTTGAAATGGTTGCTTGCAAGATTCAAACAGTTTTACAAGTTTATGTAACAGAAACGACATGAAAAACTTGCTAGATAATGTTTATTCGAAATTTTAAATTTAGCGGGCTGTACAATGCGCCGTACTGTAGAATACGGCTCGCTAATTTAGCCAATCACGGCGCGCGTACTATCTGAGAGATGTTATAAAGAAATTTAGCACCGCAAGCGGCAAAAGTGACCACGTGACCATGATTTCCCGGCATTTTCTACGTTTGCCGGCTGCTGCTTGCCGTTTCTACGTGAAAGTAGGCATTGGAGAGATTACGTTTACGCCAAATGGCAAACGTCGGTGTGAAATTAGGGTTTTGCCAAAAATGGAAGAACCCTGCTTGATATTAGCTCATTTCTGTTCTGTTTATTCCATATATCAAGCAACTTCTCAAAGGAACGAAAAATGTTAAAATGAGATAATTTTCACGCTTTTATGATAAGCAGGAGCCTGCCGTTTCCCGTTTGCCGTTGGCCTTAAGCGTCATGCCTCTATTTTCGCGTTTGCTGTATACGTAAAATATTTCTCTTGCTTTCTTCTACATAAGAAGTTGTTTGCTGAAAAAAGAGTACCCCAAAACCATTTCCCGGTATGCCAAAGGAGGAAAAATTAGGTTTCATGGTTATACATCGTTCATAACCGACTCCTTGCCGCAATTTTCTTTATGAACTGACGTTGACTCTGTTGACCAACAAAACAGCTTCATTGAAACTCTCAAAATTTTACGGGTAAGGATTTTCATTTTATATAGCGTCTTTTTCTACAAACAATGTTTAAAAACACACCGAGTTTTTGTTTTTGCCTTTTAGCAACTAAATACTCGAGTTCCCGTGGGTCACACGAAGCTAAAGTCCCAATCGTCTCTCTATTTTACGTGAAACGTGAAACGACAAGCCCACATTTGCCGTTTCACGAGAACGTGATGCTAAACTTCTCTAATATGGAAGTGCTACGCGTGCGAGGCGCGTGGCAATTTCCGTCGTTTTTCTGTTGTTTATAATGGATAGTGAGTCATTTCAGGTGAATTTCCGAACGTTCTTCGTTTTGCACACAGCCAGGCCAGTATGTGCAAACGAAGACCAAAAACTCTGGAAAAAAGAAGAGCCTAAGAAAAAAGTTCCATATCAAATAGTAAATGGGAAAGCACGTAATCTCTGTCGTTTGCCTGTTGTTTTAAATGGCCGGTGAAGAATTTATCTGGGGTCTTCGATCCACCTACAAGCCTCGGTATCTGGAAAATGAAGACTACGGTAATTGATCTAAATTTAATCACCGGCCACTGTAACAACAGCGTAACAACAGGAATGATGTGTTGTGCTACATGTATTTTACTCTTTGATAAGTTATAGTTTCGGGGGGGAGGGGGGGGAGGGGGGAAAGGGCCCTTTGTTTTCCGAGTCTTCGATTTTCGTTTTACAGACACCCTATGGAAACTGCTTGTGATTGACTTTATTTTGCATTTAGTCAGTTCAGTGTTCATAGTGTTAACCAAAAATATGATTTCCTCTTCTTTTTTTTATTTGCTGTGACTTCCCACTTTCACTCAAGTTAAAGAAACCTCTAAAACTTTACGAAGCGACCATTAGAATAAAGTTAACCATACACTACAGAGATATAGATTGTGATCCTAAAAATTTGCAAGTGCAACTGGTTTTCTTGAATAGAAAACGTTTTACGGGTCTTCGATTTTCGTTTTACACATAGCCTGTGGTAACTGCTTGCAACTGGCTTGATGTTGCATTTAACTGGTAATAGTGTTAACAAAAAATATGTTTCCCTCTTGTTGTCTTCATTTGTTGTGCCTTCCTATTTACACTCAAGTGAAAAAAAAACCTTCTAATGCTTTACGAAGTGACCATTACAATGAAAGCAAGTTAACCATACACTACAGAGATGAAGATTGTGATTCTACAAATTTGAAAGTGGCACTGGTTTTCTTGAATGGAAAAAGTTATTTCCCTGTGGCTGAGTGGCCCCAAAACACCACCCCATTTCCTTCAGCAGCTACGAGGTGCCAGAAAGCTTGCTGTATAATCCTTCAATGGACCTAACACAAAATCAACCCCTCCATGAACTTCACTATTACTTCAATCTAGAACTTTACAAGGGAATGGCAGGCTACGGGTAATTTGTCCTTTCCTTTAAGGTCCTCAAGTTCTACCAACACAATGCACCCTAGCACCACCGCACCTGCCTTTTCAACAAGTTGACAAGCAGCTTGAAGGGTGCCTGAAAAAAATAATAATGTTCGCATGTAACGCTCTTTCTATACTTATTTAAAAGAGTAATCAGAAGCCCTGAGCAAAATCATAATATACTGCTCCCATTCTTAGCGGCAGACATAGCATTGACCCCTCAAACTTAGGCTTTTCATTGTTCACAGATTCAGCTCCACTGCAACCTTATTATTTAGTTTGTATTACTAAATTTAACATAACAACACCCGTATTTATGATGAAACACTTTACTCGTGCCAGTCCAGTGTAAGTATCTTAATCATGCAGAGTGTTCATATCATCTGGGCACTACCTAAGAGTCACAGACAGCTGGCCTTGTTTGGCCTAAGAACAGATGGTACGGCTGTCATAGCACGACCCATAGCAAATGTTGGAAACTATTTGATTGCCATGGCAAGTGAAAAAGCACCCTGTCAGCTCTTAGAACATGTGATACATGTAGCTGTGGATGGGGAGAAAAAGCATTTCTGCATTTTACCATCTGGAATTTTGTTCCAAAAAAACCAAAAAACAGTAGAGCTTCTTCACCTTTCTCAACAGAGTTTGAATGTCCTAAATATTTTTAAATAATTATGTAGACACTGAATTACACACCCCCTGTTGCTAGCAAATCATCCAATACAACAACTTTTTGTCCTTTTTCTATAGCATCTGCTTGCATTTCAAGTGTATCCTGAAAGAAAAATTCTTGACTGCTTACGGTGTATAACGAAAGTTAGTCATTACTATGTTATAAGTTCTTTCTTTCAGTTCCCAACAGCAAAGCATATACTCCTAGAGTGAAATAGCCTCTTGCAAATTTTGAAGAACAAATAATAAATTATTATTTCACAAGACAATTGATTAAGATTCATAACCACAGGTCCTATGTGTATGTCAAAAAGAAGGCTTTACATGGAAAAAGGAAGACCCCTCTTTGCTTAAGCAACTTTCATATTATGGTACTTTCTGCATTTCGAAAACCCCACTGATTAAAAAAGAAGTCACAAACCTTCCCATATTCTTTGGTTGATGAAACTTGGATTGTCGGTCCTGGTAATTTGCCTGATTTGCGGATGGGAATAAAGGCCGTACTAAGATTCATGGAAACAAGGGGACCAAACAAAAATCCTCTTGCATCCAATCCTGTTAACACAAAAACATCTATTTCTCATATGATGTAAAATGTTAATGGATAAAAACTTTGCAGAAATACGCCTTGAGTAATTCCTGATGCAATGTTATATATTAGCAGCTGTTTTCCAACACACAAATTCCCTATGAATATTCTTAACCCACCCTACCTACAATACTTCCTGTATCCAAACAGGTATGGAAAGGAAAATCAGCACGTTTCTCCTCATTTTTCAAAGAAAATAGTTTGCTTTGCTTTTTCACACAAGCATTAAATGTGAAATCCATACTCACCCACAATGGCATCTATTTCCGAGAAGTTTGCCTGCAAATGCTCTGTAATAAGATCAGTTACGGTTCTGAGAGCATTGCAATCTTTCAACACAGGGCATATATCCCTATTAAAAAAAGATCACTAAGATTTTCTCATTAAGTTTTTTGGGCATGAAAACAAATACACCTCTAACATGAAAGGATAGCTAAGGCCCAGTTCAAAACGTCAAACTTTTCATGTGCCGCTTCCAATGCAAAAGAGCGAAAACAATAGATCTTTCTCATTTGCATTAGATTCGGCAAATAAAAAGTTCAACGTTTGAACCCGGCCTTATAGGTGTCTTTATTTCATTCAGAGTATATTCTAGATACTCTCGTCACTTTGACAAATGAGTGTCCAACAACGAGCCAGTACTTAACTCAATGTTTTGTTACGTTGTGTCATAAGGAAATACAGGCCTATCTGGGATTTGCAGATCTGGCAGGTGATGTATATGGGGTCTCCATCATTGGAGAGTAGTTTGGACCTGGCTGGGCTCTTTTCACCTTGGGGGCGTCAATCCTTGCTGTCTCAAAGTCAAATATGGCTTGGAAGAATAAACGTCTCCATTGCACTGTCTAGAGCTGACAGTTCTCAGGAATTTAAGTTTATCGGCCACAAGTCCATTTTCATTGGAAAAGGCAGGTTATATAAATTATGTTATACATTTTAACTTTTGCTCAAATTCTTATATTAGCTTACAGTCCCACTACCATTTTCCATTTGACAAAATACCAGCAACAAAGTAATAGGCTTTTTTCGACATATTAAATTTCAGCTTGAAAGAGAGGTTTCAAGGACAACGACAAAGGAAAGTGGAAAATACATAGGTATTTTTCACATTCATTCCAACGTGTTTCTATTGTTTTTGTCCTCACTGCCTCACTATCAAGCTGAATATTTGATATTATTTTCGGTGATCTGCTTTAACATGGGGTCTTCGACTCTTTTGCATTTCATCCCTTGGCCTCTGCTTTTTTGCATGCCATAAATTGTAATAAATAAATAAATTAATTAATTAATAAATGAATAAATAAATAAATAAATTTCGAAACTGGCCTATCGGTCAGCAGAAAGGATTCACTGGGACGGAGAATCATCTTGATTAGTGGTAGCTAAATAGTAACGAACTAAAGATCAAAGTGTAAGTTTTCGGATTAAACTTCACCAATTCCACTTAATTCACAAAATTCAACCATCTCGAAAGCGCGAAACAAGAATGGGATCTTCCTTTTCCACGTGGAAGTCATAGTGTCGATACCGACCAAGTGAGAAAGCCATGAAATAGCAAATGACGATGAAGAGTGATCTCACCGGAACAAGATTCCTGGTTGAGGAAAGTCTGGAAACGGTCTAATAAGCGATTTTACGTACTCCAAGGCTTTCTCTTGATCGCTGAAATTCTCTGATGACGATGCCATCTTTGTTTCGAAATTGCGTGACCAAGCGAAAGTACCCCACCCACTCATAGGCGATCTTGAGCTTGAGCTTGAGATCGCCCATGTGTGGGATCATCGGGATCAAAGCCATCGAATAGTTTACTTGTAAGGGTGATCGAAATCTTCAGTCAGAGAGCTGATGGCAAGTACTTCCGTCTGAAAGCAGAATTTTCTTGGGAAAAAAACAACACAGAAACTGTTCAAAGCGTGTGAAAAAAAAAAAAAAAAAAACTCACCATGCAATAATCCTTTCTCCACCCTACCCAGGCTGTAAATAGCTGATATGTAGCAAAGCCTGTTGGGATTATCAAAATGGCGGCCCATGTAGCAGCAAGAAGTTACGGAAATCTTTCTTTGAAAGATATCTTTGGAGAGAAAAAGAGCGCTTCTTCTTTTTGCGACGTTACAAGAGATATTTCACCGAACTTGTGGAATGAAGGTCGATTTGCCGTTCCTCCCGGCACCGACGTAAGTCACAAACGCATGTTTCAAAAATCTGCTTCGTCATATGGCACTCCTCTCAAACGCCTTCCCTTTTTCTGATTTTAAGGGTAAATTTTCTTCATGTTTTTGAAAGAGGATGTTCTGCTACTTTTTTGTTGGCGTATGGTTGGTTTTCTGACTTCAGCTGTTTTTAAACAATGCGTCCAGTTTGAGTAATTCTAATTTTGATTAAGCTTAATTTTTCTCTTTCGTCCTTAGCTTACCACAGTAAAAATAGTTTCGTTTATATGATCGCAGAGAAAACTGCAGTGACATAGTTTGTCTTTCCTTTCTACTTGAGTTTCCCTTTATGACAAAGTAATGTTGCACATTTAAGCCAGGGATAAGTAACAAGTACAAAAAAGCTATTTTGGTGACCACAAGCTTTGATTGTAGACATTATTTATAAAAAAATAACATTTAAGTTGAATTCTGAATTTTATGATAATAAAGCCCTGGTCAAACGGACTTGCAAGTAGACGCAAGTTCACAACTTGCGTCGACTTGCAACTCCGTTTGGCCAGGCCTTGCATGCACTTGCGTTGACTTGCAATGACTTGCGCTCACTTTGGTCGAGATCAAATTTTCCCGCAAGTCAATGCAAGTCTTTCACCGTTTGGCCACCCAACCCAAGTCAACGCAAGTTGGTTGACCAATCAGATTAAAAAAAAAGGTTTTTTTTGCGACTTGCGTGTACTTGCGAGGGAACTTGCAAGTCCGTTTGGCCACCCAACGCAAGTCTCTACGCAAGTCTCTACGCAAGTTCAACTTGTGGCTACTTGCCACTACTTGCGAGTCACTTTGACCAGGGCTTAAAACTGTAGCTTAATTACAGACTTTGTATTCAATAGAGCTAATCTCCTTGCGTAAAGAGTCCACAACTTACATTCGCTCTAAAAAGAGATCTTTGCTTTGTGGAGAACATTTTTTCTTCCTGACATATTACAAAGCATGTATTGCCCTCCTCATCTTCATTTGAAAACTGGACCTGGTAAAAATGTAATTTTTCTTTTTTGAACTGTTACTAGCCTGTGGAGTTTTTAAGGCCATTCACCAATGGGGAAGGAGATGTCAAAATCCACTTTGATCATGGAACGACAACTCTGGCCTTCAAATTCCAACATGGTGTAATTGTTGCTGTGGATTCAAGGGCAACGGCAGGATCTTACATTGGTGAGTGCTTAGTCCAGTTCCTTTAACCCATTGACACCAGGGAGTGAGACAGATTTTACTCTGTCTAACGCCAGATGATTTTACTTGTCAACTGGGAGTGCCCTAGGGTGGTTGAGGTGTAAATGGGTTAAATTACAAAACAACATTTTTGAAACATCATTACCACTACACTTCAAAAAGTCTTAAAAAAAAAAATAACAATAATAATAATAATCCACTGAATACTGAACAAAAGGCAGCATTTTGAATTTTTGCTAGAAAATAAGGTCCCTGAAAACAGAATGTTCTCATCATGTTCCCTTCATGATGATAGCAAAACAACTCTCAAAATAATCATGGCACTTATGACTGCTACTTTAATTTAAGTGTAATGAAAGCCTGAAAATTTCAGGTGTGAATGAGATTTGAACCCAGATCCTCTGTGTTATGGGGTCAGTGCTCAACACTACCATTATTGGCAATTGGGCTTTCAAGTTTACTGGGAGCTGGTCACTTTGTGAGTTCGTGATAATCCCGTAGAGGATGAATGTGTAATTATGAGGTACAGAATGTATGAAAGTATGCATCTTGACCCAGTTGCTCAAAAGCCGATTAACGCTAATCCCAGATTAAAAATTAACCAAGCAGTTTATTTCTCTACTCCCAAGTGCTGTTCAATGCAGATTTTCAGCAGAACTTTACATGAGAAGACGCCAATCTTGAAAAACAAAAATAAGCAAAAGAAACTTTCACCAAAAAGTTGAAAACGTGGAACAAACGCTTACGCTAATCCTGGATTAAGTTAATCAGCTTTCGAGGACCCAGGCCCTGTACTTCAGAGAGAACGCTGAATTTTCATTAAAAAAAGTAGTGCTCACAACTGTGATGATCATTTACATACTTAACACATTCTCTCCACAGTTCAAATACAGTGTACATGATTTTGTTTTGTACTTCTTATTTTGACTTTTTGTATAGCCTCACAGACTGTAAAGAAAGTGATTGAAATCAATCCATATCTGCTCGGAACAATGGCTGGTGGTGCAGCAGACTGTTCCTTCTGGGAAAGACTCTTGGCCAAACAATGCAGGTTAGCAATGTTTTAGTATCAGTTGGCTTTTCGTCAGAAACTTTTCATCTAGTGTCAGCTCTTAGCAGGATTGAGCACTGTCTTTTTTGCAAAATACCCAAAAGCTGGGCAAGTTACTTTGGGCATTTTTGTCTGAACCCTTTCATTTTGTAAGTTTGTAACAAGGCGTGTTCTTGTTTTCATTGCGTAGGATTTATGAGCTACGAAACAAGGAGAGGATTTCAGTGGCTGCAGCCTCTAAGCTACTTGCAAACATGGTGTATAACTACAAGGGCATGGGTCTCTCCATGGTGAGAAAGCCTCAAATTCATTTTTTTAGTCATCTTCATAAAAAAAAAATTATCATAGCTGATGTTACAATGTACTTGACATTGCCATTTGTTAAACCCAAGTGGCTCAATCTTTTTTTTATTTTTTTCAACACCACCAACAACAGACTTAAATGCAGATAAATAAGATGCAGACCATTTGCTTGTAGCAGGGCGACTATGTATGTGTACATATGATGCTTGTTTAGAAATTAAAAGTGTGGATTGTGTTGCCAACAGGTCAACATGTCAACAGTTGTCAAAACAATAATGAAGTCACCTTACTTATACTCTTTTCTTCTCAGGGAACTATGATCTGTGGCTGGGACAAGAGGGTGAGTTCTACATTGCCAAAGCAATCATGAGATTTGAGATCCTGCTTAAATCTTTTAAAAATGTAATGAAATTAAATTGCGTACCAAAAGAATGAAGCACTTCAATGAAACAAAATTGAATGCGTAAGGGGGGTGGCTCTCAACTACCAAGCTGTTGCTGTAGTCATTTCTCAAGTCCCGTAACAGTTATCCTTTTTTGCCAAGTGTGCTCTATGTAACATTTCTTTGTCTGATTCCACTCACAACCACATTTGGTAAATCACCTCAGCAAGTTAGCTACGGCATGTTCTTCAAACATTTTTAACGCAACAGTATGAGAACAAGTGAAGCTATGATTTCACATCTGCAGTTCATATATGATCCATTTCATGTACCATTTCATCAGTATGAGAACATTCTAACAAAATCTGTAGTGTGCAACAAAAAAAATTATAACATGATAAGGGCGTCCTTTGATACACTTTTCAAAATATCAGTTCCTTTTTTTTGTCCAAATAGAAACTCCATGCTACAGTTTACAAAAAATGGTGGGACGGTTCCCATCGGGTGAAAAAACCACCTCTTCATTTCGTTTCCTGAGATTTTTGACATGTTTTTCGCTGAAACGCACGGCAGAGAACTAAGACTAGTTGCACATGCGCATTCTGATTGAATTGATGTCATATTTCCATTGAAGAACTTACTTCGAAGAACTATCCATGCAGCCTTTTTGTAGGGCTCTTGACTAAAAATCTTACTTTGCAACCATTGTCTTTGTAGTTAAGAGCCATGCCCATTAAATGGAAAAAATTAAAAGTTAGAACAGTCCTTTGCACTGTAAATTCTTTGGGAAAAGGATCAACTTCAGATGTAATATATATTTTTTTAGCAAATTGACCCAAATATTACTCTCCCCTTTGCTGAAAGCTAAGAAATTTTCATCTCTGTAGCAGAAAACTTGAATCAATAAAGAATCATTGTCCTACATGTAAATATTTCAGGGTCCTGGCCTGTACTACGTGGATAGTGATGGAACACGGCTGTCCAATGATATTTTCTCTGTTGGTTCTGGTTCAACTTATGCTTATGGTGTGCTGGACAGTGGCTACAAATATGAGTTATCAGTGGAGGATGCTTATGACCTTGGTCAGAGATCTATTTATCATGCTACTCACAGAGATGCATACAGTGGCGGTGTGGTCAACTGTAAGTAGTGAGCCTTCAAGATGATAAAAGATATAAAAGAAATTTTTCACTGGCTAACCTCTATAACTCTCTTAAAAGATGTGAAAACTAAATTCTTGTGTCGGATTGAAACAATGAAGCAGGGAAAAATCAGTCTTTTCCTTTTGCGCTGTGCTATGCATTTCACTGCTGCTGTGGCTCCTTAAGGCCAGGGAAAATGGCTTGAACATTGGCTTGAACATCCATATTCAATTTTGTTGACTGATGTTGACTGCTGGGGTGGGCAAACTGTTTCAACACATCATCAACATTTGATTCAATAAAGCCTTGTATTCAGTCCCATCAGTCCCAGGTGGCAGCAACGGTTGTTACTATAGATGTGGACATGGATACATCATTGAGAGACCAAATTATTAGTGTGCACACACATACCCAACAATGTTGAAAGGGGGAGTGGACGGGG
>BLFO01000601.1:1041815-1055350 GCA_014634245.1 Montipora cactus | reverse complement strand
CCCCCCCCCCCCCCCCTCTCCTTCAACCATACTGGGACTTATCTGTGGAAGACCTCTTTCCAAAAAGCCTGCATTTTAAGAACTTTTCCAGTGCACGAACGAAATGTGAGAACGAGTTTAGGGATTTACCACGCAATTAAATATATACATGCCTATTATTTTCCATTAAACGTCACTCTTTAAATTGTTAAGCGTTTTTTACATATCCTTTGTTGTTAATATAGATCACTTTTACATGTCAATGCTAAAATATATTTTTATTTGATCGCGTGGAAGTAATACCCTCGCAATGTATAGTATTATTCACTTGGCTATAAATTTTTTTGATAAAATACAAATCCTTGTGTGTACGCTATAACGTAAGTAATTCGTTTTTGTATAATCTCCTCACTGGTACAGCGGTAGAAGACGGATCTTTACTGCAAACTACTCGGCCTTTCGCCAGTCTACGAACCATCGTAACTACCGGCCTCCTTCTCCTCGCAATTATTCCGGACAACAACAGTTGGTTCTTCAGAAGTCAAAAGTCATTGGTCGGACACGAGAGTAGGTTCGGGTCTGAAAAGCAATAAGTGCGCATGTCAATGATTTCCAGAAAAAAAAATTCTTGCCATGTTTAAGTTTCGGGAAGCGAGGCTGGAGTGGGTTTGATACAAATCTCACCTTTTTCTAGAGCCAGCCTTAAAAGCGAGCATTCAGAGCGATTGTTTTGCCGTTGCTGCGTTGTTGCTGCTACAGCTCTCCCAGGTGCTACAGGTACTACAGGTACTACGGGTACTGCAGGTACTACGGGTGCTACAGCTACTACAGGCACTAGAGCTACTGCAGGGTCATACTGCAGGGTCATAGGTAGTGTATGGGTGTAACTGGGGACATACTAGTTAGGTCTTACACCAAGTACTACCCGCTCTCCCTAATCAAAGCCTGCGGCACCGCGTCTTCTCTCACGTGTGTGGCACTTTCATTCGTTCTGTTATTTCTATCCTCGCATCCATCAACAATCGTACTTCATTAACAAATGATAATCACCCGACCCTTCAAAGTCTGAAGAGTGTTGCTGGTTTGCTCTTTCTTCAATTAAATATATGTTGCATCGTTTTTCAGGACGTCATTTCGGATCTGACTGAAACGTTCTCTCAGAAACGTGCTCCTTGTCAAAGATAACTGACAACGACCAGACCTCATCATAAACCACTCGGGCTTTCGCATTGTTATGCCACGGATCTATAATCATTTTTCATCAAAGTCGTCTGCGGCGCAAGTACGTCTTATGATGTACTTGCCCGGACAAATTTTGAGTTGGCTGGGAAAAATGCGTAAGTACAGAAAATGGTCGATAAAATCACTTGTAACTTGAGCATTCGCGGTTTATTTTACAATCTCGTCAGAAACTACAAATTTTGACTCCGGAGTATTATGTTATTTGTACCGTGGGAACCCGATTTACAGTGGTCTATATCGACCACGACAAAACGCACTAGAATGTGGCTTACAAAGTTACTATTTAAAAACCCAAAGTTTCGACGCTCCTGTGTAATTGTCTTCCTTTTGAATGCTACCAAGATTTCGTGTTTTTCCTGTTCGTAAGCAGCACGTTCTGTTTCTTTTGTTCTCCTTTTAGCCGGAGGTGACGAAACACCTTGTAACTAAAGCCACATTATCAGCTGAGACCACCAGTCGCCCTTTGCTCTTTGCTAAACGACTTGCTAACAACCATGCCAGTGGTAAGATCAACCTCGTTCCCAAGGGTCTCTTGCCCCAAGCGTTAAGATGAGAGACCGTGGGAACGAGGTTGTGGTGAGCCTGCAATCGTTTCATGGAAAATACCGCGTGGTCAAAGATGGCGCTTGACGCCTTGAGATTGAGATCCCTGTTATGTTAAAAAAATAGTCAAGGATACCTACCCTTGGATTCATTTTCGCGTGTATGTCGGACAGTTTCACCACCTTTCCCTGATTTGGAGGGCACTGAAAATATTGTTTACCAGCAACATGACCATCGGTATCACCCACTACATGAACAAAAAAAACAACTCAGTCTTCTTTGTAAAGAAAAGGATAATTGACCCTTTCTCACTAGACTCCTAAAAGTGACGCTCAAAGATTTTTGTCTCGCGCCGGTGATGTAATTTTTTTCAGATTTTGTCGCGTCGCCTGCGCGCCAGGGTGGCTACACTTGTGACGAATTTTGGCGACAAATTGAAGGCCGCGCGAATCGCATACTTCAAGAGACCTGGGCACTATAGTCTTAAGTCGCATCGCAAGCGCGGGCAAAAAGTTGCAGGGTGGCTATACGGGCAACTATCTCTGCGATTTTGTCGCGAAAGTTTCAACTCTGGCGACTTTTTCTTGCGCTTTTTTCACCCGTCGCGTCGCCAGTTCAAGGGTGGCTACACGTGCGATTTTCATGTCGCGCTGGCGACGCGACAAAGTTTGAAAAAATCGCATCACCAGCGCGAGCAAAAAATCGCTCGTGTAGCCGCGGCTTAACTCTGTCTGACGCCAGACGATTTTAATCGTCAATGGGGGGCTGGTGTAAGGAAGAAAAGAAAGGTTTACACTGACTCAAAAGCTATGAACTGAAATGCTCACTTCCATCCTGTTTTCTCCTCTAAACTTGGTTGAAGAGACTCTGATGTCTCTTCTCTTCAATTACCATTCAAGTAAAGGGGTGGTATTGGTTCCATATGGTTCAAAGATAACAAGCGTTGTTAACATCTTTGCTAGGTTGCTTTCACATGTCGTGCCAAAAATGACAAGCGATTAGTGTCACATCTTGTGCCCCACTAACTCTACTCCTCAAGTGGGAAAAAAGACATGTACGAAAACAGTAACTAAAAAAATTATTGTAGTTATGTAGTTGAGGGCGGACGTTTTCATTTCTTCCATTCCTAGACGAAAGTGAGTGGATCATACGCAGTGTCATTCAATATTTGTGGATTACAATTAAAACCCCGCGTCCTTTCACCTGGTTGATCAAGTTTCAGACCCACAAACATGCTTGAAGTATTGCCACCATTCCCTAGCTTTCCAACGTATTTCACAAGTCCGGTTACATTCATTTTTTCTTCACCTGCAAATATTAAAAAAGACGTGCAACATGTAATTTAGGCCGAAGAAAAAAACTGCAAGAGAACTTTCTGACACGATTGTCAATGACACTATAATTTCGTTGGCGCAGCTATTTTGTAAGACTTCCGAACAAGACGAAACTTGTGATTTTTACTGAAGCTTGACCTTTCCACAATATGTCAATTTCAGATAACCAAAAACTGCAATATTGTAAAGAAAACAAAAACACCTCGGAGTCCCACTGTTTGTGATATTGAAAAAGAAAAAAAAAAGATGTTCATTATTAAACCAATTTTCCACTAAATGATGAACACAGAGATATCAGGTTGTATAAAACAAACTAATTTTCGTTTTAGCAGTGAGGGTGTGACCGGGGCAATATCAAAACAACCAATTACGAATTTCATGCAACTATCAGTGAGATTTAGCATCGGCTTTACGTGAAACGTGAAACGTGAAACGATAAACGGCAGCAGGCTTCCCCTTGTCATAAACGCATGAAATTTTTCTTATTCTAACTTGACTCTCTCTTTTGAGAAGTTATAGCTAACAGGCAACAAATGAGCTAAATCCACGAAGCTCCTTTGATTTTTGGCAAAACGCAAATTTTAAACTGACGCTCGCCGTTTCACGCAAACACGATGCAAAATCCTTCGATTGTCGCCTTTGCCGCGGCAATTTTTATCGCGTGTGCTCGCGCCAACTCCAACGAGATGGAATTTGTGCAATTTCCATGGGATCGATTGCGGTGATTGTGCAGAGGTTGCAAACATATTCGGAACCAGGTTGTAGATCATCGCAGTTATAAAGCTTACTCGAGTAGCAACGAAACGGCAGGAACCTATGACTCGGGGAGCGTACAACTTCATCGTATTTGTGGACCGGAACGGCGATTTTACACACCGAATTATTTTTAGATTAATTTTCCCGCGAAACCAGACAAGCTCTGAGGCAGTCGTGTTTTGTCACGCAAACAAATAAAATGACCGAGGGAGGCTTCTCTCCTCATTCCCAAGCCTCCCTCGGTTATTTTATTCGATTTATCCAGTGGATAGCGCTATCCATTCTTTGACTGGGCCAGTTGTACAGTATGACTGCACGCGAGGTGTATTAGAATCACAGCGGTGTAGAAAACTGAAAAAAGTCCTCAAACTCACCGGTTATTTTACTCTGAATCATAACCCGATCACCTTTGTGCACGGCGCATGTAGCAAGAACTTCATCAGAAGCATCATACTCATTGAAGTCATCTTCTTCATTGTATAAAGGACCCACGTCGCTGTAGTAACCACTCCCAAACATACCTGTACCCTCAAACTGTGGCCACGCGGCTGTAGGGTGCGATCTTATACCGTATGATGAAGCTGGGCGTTTAGGGCGTGGCCTGCCCGGTGGAGGTGCACTCGGAGGCCTGGGGGAGGTTTCAAATGCTGAGGTTTGTGTTGTGCCATCCGGTGAGAGGCCATTTGGTGGGCTGCCAACTTTAACTTCGATGTTTTCGCCTGAGGTTTCTCTGGGTACTTGTCCGTCGAAAGCAGAAGCCGGTCTTGTTCGTGTAATCTGGTATTCAAAATAAATTGAAGGTTATGCATTGCAAGATGACTAATTTTGTTTTTTAAGTTCCGTTATCTTTTCTTATATATTATTACACAATCGACTGGACCTTCGAAAGAAGAAGACGACGACGACGACGACGACGACGACGACGATGACGAAGAAGAAGAAGACGAAGAAGAAGAAGAAGCAGATGAAGGTGAAGAAGAAGAAGAAGAAGAAGAAGAAGAAGAAGAAGAAGAAGAAGAAGAAGAAGAAGAAGAAGAAGAAGAAGAAAAAGAAGAAGACGACGACGACGACGAAGAAGAAGAAGAAGACGACGACGACGAAGAAGAAGAAGAAGAACAGACGATCATTATGAGGGTTTAAACTAGGTTGATGTATACCTTGTGTCTGCTTTTAATATAGGCTGGATTTAATCGTGGTGGGCCAATCCTGTTCATAAGGCGTCTGGATGCTAAGCTTATTCCACCGTTGTGATATTCCCCAGGTGGCCCTCTCCTGGACTGGGGTGCGCTCTTTGGTCGCCTTCTACACATTAAATCAAATCAAATCAAATGTTCAAAACTCTTCAGCGTTCTGAGAAATGACTATTGAATGTTAGATAGATAGACCATGAGAGACATATGGCACTGTCCAAATGCAGAGTTTGTGTAGATGGACATAGCAACGTGAGGATTGTTTTTTTTTTTTTTAAGAAAGCCCCCACATGGCATGATTAAAGCCTCTGTCATTTTCATAGTGGAGTACCCTCGGGCATTTGCGACCGTTAAATTTAAAGAGGTCAACCTTCGAAAGTGGCGTCAATATGGAAAGGATAAGTTAGCTTAGTTCGTCTCATGCTATTCACGGGCACGTTTAATGGACCAAAAGGAAAATGTTTCCCAGCATTGAGATGGACCTCTGTCAACACTTACCCGAGTACTTTTTCAGCCCTTTGCTTCCACCATTCTCGATCATTTTGATAAGAGTTCCATAAATCCCAGTAATGTGTTCTTAGCTCATCTAACTGACTTTCCACCTGCACAATCTCCCTGAGTTTTTCGCCAATGTCTTGGTCCAATTCGAAAATGTTTTTGTTCAGATTGTTTATTTCTACTGCTTTATCCTCCAGTTGGTCATTTAACCGTTTCTTGTCTTTATCTAAAAGATCAACTTTTTCATCTTGCTCCTGAAACAAAAAATTGAAGGGATCAATTTCTTGGGCTCTCTATAGAACAAGTTTAAATAGTACTTGTACTGAGTGGAGATTCTCACAACTGGTAAACAGCCTTAACTGTCTCCTTTCATGTGTTGTTTTTGTGTACAATTTGATGAGAAGCTCTTCGATCTAATACATACTAAAAGAGGTGGATCACTAAACCAGGGATTGCATTGCCAACTCTTTCCAAACACTTACCACCTGGTGTGTGTTCCTTACGTCACACAATATTCAACTAGTAAACACTATCAAGGGGTTTCATTAAGTTTTAAAGTAGAAGGGACCTTGTGATAGAGTAAGCAGGCACCCCTATATATCGTCTGGCTTTTGATCTTGAGATCGCCTTTGAGCAAAGGCGGGTAATGTACTCAGCGTAGACAGGTGCTAGTACTCAAGTCCCGGCTTCTAATAAAACCCCTGCGCTAGCAACATGAGATGTGTTAAATGTTCTTTTAACAAGTTAAAACATTAGTCCACATACCAACAACTTGTCTACAATAATCATAACTACAACTACAATGATGATAACTAAAATGCAACTACAGTGTACAACACGGTTTGCTGTTCTCGGGTTTAGTGTAAGGTTTTATAGGATTAGGGTTACACTTTTCAGAAAAATGTTCCTCCTTTGTGGACACCTTTAAAGGCCATCATAAATCCCATCTCACTTTGAAATCCTGCTCACACAGAGGTGATTCAATGGACTCACCTTTCGTTTGCTGTGTGACTCTTCTAGACTTGTCTGGGTTTCCTTGAGCTCCAGTTCTCTGTTTTTCAGTCGACATTCCAATCTTTGCTTTTCCTCCTCCACATATTTTAGTTTCTCTTCCAAATGCGACATGATTTCTAATTTCTAACATCAACAAGAAACAATACTGGCTTTTAGTCCTATCCATTCAATGTTGAGCTCACTGCAGAGTCAAACCAGACATGAAAGCTAATGTTAAGTACACAAGTATTTTTTAATGCTAACAGTCCCAACAGAGAAAGGTGACAGTTAACAGGGTTATTATCAGTTTGTGGAACAACTGTTGTTCCACAAACTGATAATGACCCTGTTGTCACATCCGTGTGAAGTGCCTTATCATGGCATTACCGGTAATGGTCGAGGGATACTTTCTCAGGTGTCTTTTAGTTCAGTTGTCTGTTTTTCTACTCCTTTCTTAGCCTGTTCCAGGCTTCAAGATAGTAGGGAAAGCTCAAATATGAGAAAACGAGTGCAAAGAGAGGAGTCTGGGGAGAGACGAGGTGGCCAGGCGCTAGAAGACATAAATATTTACCCGCGATTGCATAGCGAGATTATGCAAAATACTCACGCAAGAAATTTGAGAATGATTCCAACTGATTGGCATTTTGACAGTTTGACAGCCAAAATCAAAAGTGGGTGGAAAAGGGTCGTTAAGAGTAAGCTCACAGGCTCTCTCCCTCCGCCCCCACCACTCTTTTTTCCCCAGATCCTGCGCGTCTTATTTTTGCATTCCCTTTCTTGTCGTCCCGAGCCTACAATCCAAGAGCCTGGAACAGGCTACTCCTTTCTCCCCTTGCACGGCTTATGCGAGGTGACCATTGCATGGATAAAGAGACTCCTGAGGGCACAGAAATATTGTTCAAGCTCCAAGGCACCCATCCACCACTCTGCTCGATACCATAGTTGTCATTTAAACATTTAAGACCTTATGTTGGCCTCCATTTAAACTCACCTCACTGATTAAATTACTCCAGGCCTGATTTATCCCTTGACTCCCAAGCCAGCCGGAACTGGCCATACTTAGTATTTCACTCTGTCTAACGCCAGACAATTTTACTTGTCAATTAGAGTGAGTATTTAAGCTCATGCTGTCCAAATGGGTTAGTGTAGCCTTCTTTGAAAGGTCAGTTCCAAGAAAATCTTGAGTAGAGCTGTGCTCATCAAGATGTCAAAGTTGTAAAAACTAAACCGAAACTCTTTGTGGTGAGGCAAAGTAGGTATTAGAAGCACCACATGATAACAACATTCTTGACGTACCTTCTCTAACTTCACTCTCTGTTCTTTTTCAGCTGCTAAAGCATCCTTAATGTTTTTCATGTTGTTTTCTTTTTCCTCAATAACATTCCTGGCAATCTATGACAAAATTTGAAATAAAAAGGTAACATAGATACATTAAAGTTATGGCATTAATTATGACGTGGATAATTTTTTCCTCTAGTATATAGACATCCTCCTAATGCTAAAATTTGGAATAATAGGAAACAAGACCATGTAGAAACTACTTTTTAACACTTAACTACATAGAAAATGTCACAGTTAACAAGTCCACTTTTTTTAACAAAGAGATGCATATTTTCCATGTTTAGTTTCCACAGTTCTCAAAGAATTCCAGTTACCCAATGCAATCCGGAAAATTGATTTAGGTATGTCACAGACTTCAGGTTTAGCAGCAATCAAGTGGTCTCAGTGATCGTGAGTTGATTGAGCTTTAAGAGAACTGCATTGATCTGAACAGTTCCACAGAATCGCAATAATAATTAGAAGATTTTTTAGCTACTGTAACAATATATACATCAACATTGTCTATTAATGCATGCAAGAATACAAAATATTCTCTAAACACCCTGAGAAATTGATAATGGCTTGGAAAAAGAATTCAAGGCCTATACATGTGCTAATTAATTAATAACATACATCACGCCATCTAAGTGTGATGTTTACCAAGTCAGGGACTCACCTGCAAGGTATCCTTCACCTCACTAAGTTCAAGATTTAACATCTGAATTTTGCGCCCTCGCTCCTGTGATCTAGTCCTTTCAAAACCAGACACAACTTTTTAACAAACATACAAGTCGAACATTCTTCCTTGAAGGTTATCAAACTTGAAAGATTGAATGGAGCTACAACTTTTTCAAGTTTTCAGTAGTTACAGTCCTTCCATTGACAACATAAAAGTTATATAAAAAATTAAGGAAATTTTATGTGTGCTCTTTGAAACACTATACTGACAGGTTGACAAAGATATGTTATGGTTGTCAAACATCCAGGAAAATTTGTTGCATAGACATGAACATAGACATATATTTACCCACAAGGAGCTTAGGAGTTGTAACTCATTAAAATGCTCTCATGCATTAAATAGTTTGAATTCACTAACTTGCTTAAGAAATTTTCAACTAGTTTCTGTTCTATAGTTTTGTTGTACCATTGTTTCAGACATATTACATTTGGCTGGCTAATTTAGCAACAGGACCGGACCTTTAGTTGACAAAGGACTTCGCATGCTGAATATTAGGTCATATTAGAGTAAAACCCAGACTATAATTAGCTGCACGCCATCATCAACTGAGGTTCCCGTCCTGTTTCTAAATCAGTCTATTACTAACAACAATAAACATTGCACAAAATTTAGGCATATGAACAAGAGTTGACAAAGAAAAAATTATACCACAAAAATCTAAGATTGCTGGTTTCTTGGTGACTCTGAGAAATACAGAGAACTAATGCCATAATAAGTATAAAGTTGGTTGAGGTACAAAACTTTTAAGTGAGTTGATATCTGGATCATCTTCTGTGACAACATAATTCACTAGTGTTGTTCTGAATTTATTTAACAAAGTTTCATCATGGTGGAGCACATCACACTTGTAACGGAGCATGTTCTCTGCGTGAACCAGACAACAATACTAGGAACTCCACACCTTTCTCTTGGAACAGTGAAAGGATTCTTTTATTTCCCATAGAGTTGACAATAATTGACAAAGAGATTTAAGATTTATTTTGAAGGAATAAATTAGCATTACTTACTGTGCCATTCTTAGATCATGGCGTTCATCATCCAAGTCTTTCCTAACTTGTTCAGTTTCCTCTTTCTGGAGCACAATTGCTTCCTTACTTTTCCTGAGGTGATCTTTAAGTTCTTCACGATCAGCTTTGTACTCAAGAGCGCGGGTGAGTTTCTCTTTATTTCTTGAAAGGTCACTTTTGAGTCTGGTAATCTCCCTCTCACCTCCAATGAAAAAAACAACTGTATGAACAATGATGTTCTTACTCAAAAATAAAACTGCTGCAAATTTCAAACTTCAAATATTTATGAACTTCTGCCAATAGATCTTTTCACAGTTACATGCTTATTTGCAGGTCTGGCTCAGGTTGCTTGAAGCATGGTTTGTGCTAACCAGCATTAAATACCATGGAAACCTGTGGGTTTTGATACTTCTTAACCAAGGTTAGCAATAACCAGGCTTCAAGCAACTGGCCCCCGGCCTTAAAATGAAAGTGACGCTGGTGTTTACCTTGTTGCGATACAGACCTCCCCCCTGTTCTTATGTTAATGAGGTTGTTCTCATGTTAATTTGAATTTAAAGCAGTGAGGTCTCTATCAAAGCAACACTACAACTCCAGCCTCACTTTCATTCATAGGCCAGGTAACTAAGCGCACAACAGTAAAATGGTCTATTGTGATGGAAATAAGAAACTAAGGGACAGTGCTAGAGCGTAAGCTGGCTACAATAAAAAATATGACAGTGTATGCCCTGGCACAATAACAAGATGCTGATTTTTGACAAGGCAGGAAGACCATTGGACCTCCAGGAAGAAAGCCCTTAAAGTCTTGTTGAAATCAGCTCACAAACAATTGCAGAGGTGGGCACAGGCACCCCAAGCAATGCATAACTATTATGAAGTTAAAAATTAACTTACGTTGAAAAACTGAACCTCTTTCTCTCGCAATGAACAACATATTTGAGGTACGGAAAGTTTATTGTGAGAGAAAGATGAGCTTGGGGCACCTGTGAGGTGGGAGATGAAGTTGATAGCCACTGATCACCTGCCTGAATTCCTAAAGCATACATGTATAATATTACATAAAGCATGGGGTTTCCCCAGCTACCCACCCAGCTATCGACCCCACTCAACAGGTTAAATGCTGAAGTAATCTTTCCATTATTATAATTGAAAAGTGGACTTAAAAGTAACATACTTTCTTTCAGCTTATCAGTTGCTTCCTCATAGTCCGCTTTGTATTTTTGCAGTGCATCCTCCCTGACACTATACTGTCGGACACCGACAAAATGAGAAAAACAGAATTTATTTGTGAATACATGTAGTAGACGAGTACCACAGTCACGCCTACATTTAAACTACCAAATTTACTTAGTTTAAGAGAACTGACTTTGCCCTCAACAATAATGTGAAGGTAAAGGGCTTAACACATGTCACGAGTTTTCAGTTGCAAATTTCAGTCAAAGCCAAAGGTATCTGCAATGAGCAGTACATAAGGACCCCGACGTGTGATAATAATCAACTAATGATGGTGAGGGACTGCAAATTGTTACCTGCGAGAAAGATGATACGCTATTTGCTTGACTGAGCTAGGCTTAAATACTAAACTATGTTCTCTCCCACTGGTCTGCCAGCTTGATAATGTCATGTGACTCATTGAGGTGTAGTTTAAGTTAATTATAGTGAAGACTGTTTTCATCCACTGACAGAGTGAAATTATGACTGTAACATCACTGTTGGCCTTCTCTACTGAGCAAAAAAATACCATCAGGAGCAGGTTAAGTGGAAATAATAATATTTAAAACTGACAAGTACTGACAAGTAATAGTCAGATGCAAAGTTAACGTACTATATCGCAGCCTGAGAAGGCTTTCCACTTGGCTTTCCAGTGCCTTGTTGTGGAGAGCCTGCATTTTGAACCCAAACAGTCATCCTGCAAAGCAATCCTTTACCACTGCCAGTACCAACTGTGTAGTATCTTGGTTAAACAAACTTCTGTTAATATTCTACCGTCACTTACCACTTTGTCAACAGCTTCTAATGCTCTCACAGCCTCGTCATAATCTGTCTTTATTTTCTTCTTCTCTTCATTGAGCTTGATTACTTTTTCTTCAAGTTCTCTGATCCTATCCTGCAGTTTTCTGTTTGATTCCTGCATAACCCTTTGTTCAATCTGTGAACTCTTCCTTTCAAGCTCCATGTTTTTATCCTGCAGAGAAGCAATTTCATTCCTTAGTTTCTGTACTACACTGTCATGATGAGCACTTAGAGTCTGGGCATTGCTCAACTTCGCTTGGAGTTTTGAATTTTCTTGTGTTGTTTTCTGTTCTCTTTCCAGTGCTTTATTCAATCCCTCTTCTTTGCTCAAAATGTCCTCCTGCAGTAACTTAACTTGTGTCTTGAGCAATTCAACTTCTTCCTTTAGACTGCTTGTCAACTTTTCTTCTTCATGTAAAGATCCTAATGACTTGTCAACATCCTCTGCAGCATTGCACAGCTGTTGAGTCTTTTCTGTTATCTCAGTTTCCAGTATTTTTACCCGGTTCTCTAGATCTTTGGTAGCATCCCTTGATGATGATATTTCCTCTTCTTTGTCTTTCTGTGAAATGTCAATATCTTGCTTTAATTTACTAATATCATCTTGAAGCTGTTGTATTTCAAGTCTAAGCTCTGTAATAAGTTTCTCCTTTTCTTGAACAGCAGCAGCAGTATCCTCACCAAGTTCATTTCTTTGCTTTCTACATTGCTCTTGAAATTCCTCCTTTGCACTAATCAGTTCGTCCCTAAGAGTCTAAAAGACAACAAACTTCAAGTCATATTATGGCTTCCCAAAATTACTCATTGACTGGCATAAAATTAATTTAATACAATAAACAGTAAATGTGATTTAACGTGGAAAAAATCAACAAGGAAGGCTAATGTGTTCAGCTAGGCCATCAGTGGTTCTAATGAAGCACTTCATCATAGTATCATGTTTGGTAATTGGCAGGGAAGTTTTTGTTTTAACCACTGTGCTTGGTAACTACATGGCACTGGGGCTGTGACATGCAGATATCACCTGGTGACCAGGCCCTACACTGTAAGACCCAAGGACCATCCAGGCATGGTCATCTGTTTAGCCAGTTTTATAGTCATTGAACAGATGTTCATGATTATTGAATACTGGTAATTAAATAATTATTCATTATTGTTTGTCCACATTTAATCTCATTTGAAAAGCTGCACCTTAACTTCATTCCTTTCAACTGAAAGAGTTTCCTCCAACAAGATCTTTTCCTTTGACAAATTTTCTATCCTCTCTTTCATTGTTTCATTTTCCTTGATCAACCTGCCGTGTTCATCTTCTTCCGTTTCTTTCCAATTTTTCTTCTTTTTCTTCGTCCGTTTCTTTTCCTTGTCCTCCATCCTCCCATCAGAATCTTCATCTGAATTTGAGTCACTTAATGTTGTTGAACTCTCAGTTATTTCTATTTTAGGAACACCAGTGTTTGCTTCAGTTTCACCTTCAGAGACAGGCTCACCATCTTTTTCCTGATCAGAAATATTATTGATGCTTTGATCCTCTGTGAATTTGATATTGCCTCCTATTTGAGAAACTGCATCAACCTCATCATAGACAGTGTCATTATGTGTTAAGGTAGGCAGTTTCACATCGACTTTTTCCTGTTCTCCTGTTTCTTTGGAAAAGCCGTCACCCTCACTGGGTGCACCATTGTCTATTGAAAACTGAAAACAATACAAGACAAGGTTAAAGGAAGTCTTCAAGTTACACTGTGCGTAAAAACAGCTATGGGACTAGAATTACATGTTTTGTAAATTGTGAAGCAAAAATGTGAAATAATTCACCATCTGACCTGAGCAGAGATTCCAACCCCCTTTGAAGGAAAATAGGGAGTATTTTTTAGCGCCGAAGGTGCTCACTTATGCGAGTGCCTTAGGTGCAAGCCTGCAGGGAGGG
>BLFO01000601.1:1032872-1041340 GCA_014634245.1 Montipora cactus | reverse complement strand
CCCGGGATTATAGTGTTTCCCTGACTCAGTCCCATTCAAACTGATCACGATCCTTATAATTTGCCGCTGTATCCCTAATAATTAGGGATTCTGTAATGGGCTCTGAGTCAATAAATTTAAGTTCATAGTAAATGCTCTAAGTAAAGGGAATTGGTTGCTTTGATAATTTGTACAGAGAAGTAAAAAAAATACCGTGGCTCAAATGCCTCAATCCTCTTCCTCTCAATTAAAGTCTTCTCAACTCAAAACAGGTCTATTCATACTAACTAGGCTGGAAGGCACCGCAAATGAAATACCTTTATAACCACTATGTACGTTTCACTTCCCAGAGGCGAGGGTCACACAAGAGTGGAATATCACCGGTAAGAACTGCATGATAGCGTATCGTACTGCACTAGGCCTGGTTATAATCATCAACAGATGCGGAAACTACAGTAGCTACATCGCTTCTAGATCGTATGTGGGTTCTTTAATGTCTCACAGAGTATTGTCAAACGGTGCCCTATCCAAGGAGGCTGAGTCTAACATGAGACCCCAAATGTTGGTTCGACCAGGAAGAAACCCACGACCGCCCGAACAGCTGTGGCCCAAAGCCACCTGATCGGCGGGAAACCTCAGATCGAAAAATAAATCTAATTATGTCTTTTATTTGACATACTGGGCGAACTGTAGTCTCACATATTTTCTGCAGCGTCCAAAATTTTAAGATGAAACTAATTTCAAAACAAAGACGCCGGATGGAGCCCCGAATGAACTAATTGCCTCAAGTATCCAAATGATCGATCAGCTTCCCGCGATAATTTTATTAATAAATCGTTTGTGTTTCGGTAATGAGTTTAAGTCCTTATTTGTGGTGGTTCTCAAAAACTTGCAACAATTGCCTCTCTACAAGAAGTAAATATGTGTTTACTTTAGCAAGCACTCTTATGTTCAAAAGGCAATAATGTTGATTTGACATTCTTGTGACTTGATCACAAGACAACAAAACAAACACTGCAAGGTGACAATCTTGATTTTACTTGTAAGACCTTGAAGAAAAAGAAAAAGCAGTATTTAGCTTACCTCATCGTCACTGTCGGGTTGAACCTCTGTCATTGCTGCTTCGAGAGCTTTTGCTAACAAACTTTCACCGAAAATCAAAACGTCTATCGAGATGCCATGATCTATCAATCTTCCTTGTAAAATTCGGAGCGTGGTGGAACGATTCCGTCACCAAGCTCGTCATGTTGCGAAACGAGCCTTTCGCTAACTGCTGGCATGTTCTTAATTCATGTGCAAGAAAAAAATGAATACAACTTTCCAAGTCAGTGATTAAAACCAAACGATCTTCCGGAATGCCTACGTCCGATTCAACTTTTAACTGTTGTGCATCCTTGTTGGCTTTCAGTTGCTTGGTAACCACCGTTTCGTGTTAATTAGCGGACCTTGCATTGTTGTGTCGACTTTCATTTTTTAAGAAAAACCACAGCTGGAGCAAATTAGTGCATGAAAAAGGTGTTGTTACTAAACTAATTAAAAGTCACCTTTGAAAGACCAAACTTGATTTTTCCAAACGATGGATGGCGCTATCCACGGGATAAATCACTATGCAGCGGATAACACCAGCATAGTGATTCATAGTGATTTATCCGGCCAGGGCCTGGATTCGGCACTCTTCGCTGTCAGGAACTAGAGCATAAGACTGGGGCCGATAAATCCGTCATGGCGGCTTCTAAGGGTTCTCGTCTATTGCGAATGACTTCATGGAGTTTGACAAGTTTTCATTTGTCCATCAACAGACTAAGGATCGCTTCTTTTAGCCCAAACACTTGTAGAACATTATTCACCACACAGAAACGATTTTCTAGTGCCCAAGATGGAGATACCGACGAAGCAAAAACAAGAGGAGCAAGAAACCTTCTGGAAGTTTATAAAATGGAGCCGTCACTTCTTGACGGCCCCAGAAACGCTTTAAAACCTGTTACGGAGGAATACGTTGAACAAGAAATGAAAAAATCATTGAAGGTGCGTTTTAAACGCCCAGTGAAGATTGAGCCACACAAGGTAGGATGGACCACAGGATCCCAACGAGTTGGTACCATCGGTGTCAAGCTGGGTATGACAGCTCTGTGGCTTAAGGACGGAAGGAGAATACCGGTTACTTTACTTCAGGTAATAAGAGTAAAGATGTTTGGTTTAGAGGTGTCAAGAGTCTTAGGCCGTGTTCACACTCAACGTTGAGTATGATCAACTGAAGTATTTTTCAGGCTGTCATACTCCATTCAGTTTTATTCAATTATGGTTCAGCTCACATCTCCGACAAGGAGCGACTTCAGAATACCCGTCCATGATTGCGTGACATTGGACGCGTGCTCCCGCAGTCCTGAAGTCGATGAAAGTTTGAGCTGGTAATCTATGGCTCCCGCAGTCCCACACTCCCACAGTGGAATAAGGATAAATATGAAATGGGGGTAAAACTGTTGCTCCCGCAGTCCCGCA
Organism: Montipora cactus; assembly: GCA_014634245.1. Classification (NCBI taxonomy): domain Eukaryota; kingdom Metazoa; phylum Cnidaria; class Anthozoa; order Scleractinia; family Acroporidae; genus Montipora; species Montipora cactus. The sequence goes on along the minus strand of BLFO01000601.1, from coordinate 1,038,862 downwards.
CTCCTGCAGTGGAAAAAGCAAGAATATGAAATGGGGATAAAACTACTGCTCCCGCAGTCCCGCACTCCCGCAGTGGAAAAAACCCTTAACCCTAACCCTAACCCTAACCGAACCGCAAAATGAAAGCTAAAATTTTACGAGAGTTCTTAGGCCTAATCACTGAAACGAGCGCTTAGGCTTAATCAGTAAACGAGTGTTTTCTTCGTTACACGATCTCGTGAAATTTAGGGACCCAAAACAAAGGCACAAGCTGATGAACGCCTTACGGTGAAAGATGAGTGGATTTCTTTGTGAACTGTTTGAAGTTTTATATTATCAAGAAATAGCTGAAATTAAAATATCTGATAAGTTTTTTTATTTGCGGACGACAACGGGACTGCGGGAGCACGTTTCTCAAGTATTTATCTTTTGTTTCCATATGCAAATATTTATTGACTGCGGGACTACGGGAGCAGGCATTTAATGTCACACAATTGTGGCCGGGTATTCTGAAGTTTAGCCTCCGACAATTCAAATACTATAGGCAGGGAACCCCCGCAGTGTGAGACAAAATGTTGCTGTATTGCGGGGATGCCACGATTACCACTGTCATGCTTGAAGCGAGAAGAGAACCAAGGATAGCTTCTGAGAATAAAAGGAGGCAAATCCAACTCTTTGTTCCATAAAGCGATTAGAAGTTTCGTCAGCTCATACCACCACGTGATCACCATTCTGTTCAATTACTCATTGTAATTACTTCAAACAACCCCCTTGAGGTTTTTTGAAGTAATTATACTACGATTCTCAGTTGAGTATGACACTAGGGAAGTGTGGTGACAAAGTTTCAGCGTTAAAGTTACCATGTTGTCAAGGGCAACTTCCTTCGTTTCCAAGAGTAACTTTTAGGGCCTTGACGTCACGAGCAAGCGATGAGCCCACCAAAATCTACAAATGGTAACGGTTAAATTCATACTGGCAACCATTACCAGTTAAATGATTTCAAACCCCAAAAAGTTACCCTTGGAAACGAAGCAAGTTGGCCTTGACAACATGGTAACTTTAACGATGAAAATTTGTCACCAAACTTCCCTAGTGTCATACTCAACTGAGAATCGTAGTAATCCAATTAGTTGATGTGAACCCATTTCACATTTAATTTGATTGCAATTCAATCATAATCAAGGCCTTAGAAGCTACTGTCATGATCAGGCTTACCAGAAGTGCAAGGTGGTTAAATCATGAAATTTCATTTATAGATGGAGCAAACACACAAAACCAAATACCCCAATTATTGTTGTCATTCTTACCCAGTGATATGGGGGGTTCACAAGCTTGAGTCTAGCATGCACAGCTGGAGGCAGTTATGGTATGCATAGAAGTGTGGCAGGATTGTGGGAGAGGAATCTTCGCCAGATGAGATCTCTTTCTGGATATGCATAGATCTGAAATTTGACCAGATTGATAAAATGGGACCTATTAACATCACTGTTAAACCTGGTTAAGCTCAACACAGATAAGCATAGGGGAAGTGCCTGAAAAGCCAAGGGTGCCAGTGCCCGATCTTGCAATAGGGTTCAGTGGGTAACCAAAACAACCCTATGAGTGGCCTCCATCTAGGCACTGCAGGGGCTGCAGAGAGGGAGCCCTCCCCTCCCCCCCCCCTTCAACTTTTTCTTATACTGTTGCTTTTGGCTTGATCACTCTTACACTCTCATACATATGGCAAGACCTAGCCCCCACCTTCAAACATACTCCGCGGCCCCTGTACAGTCACACTGCACTGGAAACTAAATATCCCTATTCTCACCACAAGAGGGGCAAGAAGGAGCAGACAACTTTAAATACAAATGCAAAATCACAGAACACAGCAAGAGGAAAAAGCACTGATGTATGTTAGAGAGCGGTGAAAACTTGTACGTCCCTGCAAGGACCTTGCGGCAGCCCTGAAGATCCCCCAATAGTCTGAATGGGAAGCTACATTCAGGGTCCAGAGTGGTTTGATAGGTGGCCTTTGGAAGGTGGCTTGGGTCCAGGGTGGTTGAGAGTGTGCAAGAGGGGTGGTTGTGGTGGATGTGAGAAGTGAAGGATATCATTAATATTTTTGACAGCTTGGTTTCTTATTTAATTACCCTGTTTATTGTTTTCTTGGACAAAACTTGATGTGGACAAATAAAGATCAAGGATTGTCAAGTTGTTCAAACCAGGATTAGTCGGCATCATGGTGGCAAAGATCATAAAACAGAGCTGCAAGTGGGAGCTGTTGATGAAAATGATCTTTACAAGGTACTACCATTTATAAATGACTCCTTTTCATATATTACATACATACATCATTTATTTGAAAAGGTCAAAAGTAAATGGCAGCAATAGGCTGATGTGGACCTTAACATAACTGATTAAAAAACTGTATTCATTACTGTATAGAGGATTTTACATGGCCGCGTGGGGATAGGAATTCCATCTCCAAGTGCTGAAAGCATCTCTCACAAGTGAGAGATAATTTCAGCCTGAGAAGAGCCAAGCTTACCATATTTTTTCTTGCAATAAGTTAACCTGGCTTTAGCCTGCAATCCAGTCAGAAACCTGTACCTGGTCAGCAGTCAACTTAAAAGAAAGCTGACCTTGATGAGCTCTAAACTTGAGCCTGTGATATGGTCACATGATACTGGTCGGCAGATACCTTGTTTTGTCAGGTTATTATTATTATTATTATTATTATTATCATCATCATTATCATTATCATTATCATTAGTAGTAGTATTGTTATTATTATTATTATTATTATTATTATTATTGGAATATTATTAATTAATCATCGTGGGTATGTGCCCATGAGCAAATTATACCACTAGCCATGATTACCGTGAGAAAAGCCACTTATGGCTTCCTGTGAGTATAATGTTCTACTGGGCGGCCCTTTGGGCCTCTAGAGCTGCGCTGTCAACTGTTGCTTGCAAGAATTAATTACCGCGTATGTTGCATTTTAGGCAGGTGTCACAGTATGCAAAACTAACTGTAGTAAATACAGGTTTATTATAATTGGGAGATGTGCACAATATAGCTAGCAGCAATATACTATAACAGATAAGTAGGGCAAGTGAAAGAGAATGATAGAAGTTCGAAAAACAGATTTAAGAATCCCAACATCAAACCTTGGGAAGGCCAACAATGCCACCTTCCTCAATCCCACTCAACATAACATTGATCAGTAAAAGCCACAACCCAGCAGAGTCAGAACATTGTGTTAGGGGGGAGATCTAGATAGCCCTGATAATAACACTGAGTTCATAAAAAAATATTGACAAGGAACTTAAGGATGTCTGGACAATTTTGTCCTGGATCGTTGTTGGCTATGGATGGCAGATCAGTTAGCTTTTTTCATGCCCAATGGAGGAGGTGAACCATGGGACTTATTTCAGGGAGTAGGATGCAGTTATGAAAATAGCTGTCACCATTGAAAGGGAAAACGATGGACATAAACTTGATAGAGCTTTGTCTTCTGATCCAATGAAACAAGAAGTTGTAAAGAACAGTGAGCTATCCGACTTTCAGATGTGGTGCTGACTTTCACTTACACCCCTGTATGCTATTCAATAGGTCGGAACAAATTATAGCAGAGCTCTCACATGCACGGAGCACCATGGGTAAGAAAATATGGCAACCCAGGCCATTCATGTATGCCAATGTGACCAATATCATGTGATCATGTTTAGAGCTCAGCGAGACCACCATACTCCAGCTAGTCTACAGCATACATCTATGATATTGAACATCCATGTTATGATCAATTACCTGTCAAAACAAGGTATCTGCTGACCAGCATCACATGACCATATCATGGGCTCAAGTTTAGAGCTCATCTAGGTCAGCTCTTTTTTTTTTAAGTTGACTGCTGACCAGGTACTGGGTTTCGATTGGATGACACAGGGTCAAGCCAGGTTAACTTCTTGTAAGAATAAATAACCTAGGTGCTCTGCTTTTAGGTTTGGCTAAATGTATAATAAATTATATTAGAATTTTAAACATAATGTTTGAGGGTGCTAGATTTGGACTGACGTGATGATATAGAGCTGCTCCCTCTCAAACATTTTAGAAAAAAACTAAAATCAATCCTCATTGGAAAGTGTTAATTGCAAAATTTAACTGCACTTTATTCTTCATGGGCTTCCGTTGTTTTATAGTTCTAAGCTTCTTTAGCTTGTGTGGAACCTGACTTCAAAAATCAGTATTATTATTTTACTAGCTCTTTCAGCAGGCAAGGTGAGCCAAATCCTGCCCTGTGACTGGCTACCAGAGTGGGCAAGATGGGGCTATACTGCCCGCTCGGGATTTCTTGCTTGATCCTTTATTGAGCAAGCTTGTTTGGTCAAGATGGCTTGATATGCCCATGAGCAAATTATACCACTAGCCATGATTACCGTGAGAAAAGCCACTTATGGCTTCCTGTGAGTATAATGTTCTGCTGGGCGGCCCTTTGGGCCACTAGAGCTGCACTGTCAACTGTTGCTTGCAAGAATTAATTACCCCAGTATGTTGCATTTTAGGCAGATGTCACAGTATGCAAAACTAACTGTAGTAAATACTCGCTTTTTTTTTTGCGTGTTTATGGACTTCGACTTCGTCTTGGCCCATAAACATGCAAAAAAAGAACTTGGCCAATATCCAGCCAACTTGACCTCACATTCACGCATGGCTGCCCAATCTTTCTAGACCACTTATGGTAATTTTGGGTAGTCTGCGCTCCTATTTATTTTGTATTCCTTTTTTAATTCACTCGTAACTGTTTGGTACAAATAAAGTTGTTGATGTTGTTTGTGTTGTCATTTCTTCTTGTCTCACGGTTTTCAGTAGACTTGGTTTTGATGATATTTTCTTTATGTTGTTTTGTGGTTGCTCAATTTTAGCTAAATGATTGCAGATTAAAAAAGCTCAGTTTGGACACTTCAGGAAGCATGGAATGAATCCCAAGAAAAAAGTGAAGAGCTTCAGTGTGACTAGAAATGCACTGCTGCATCCAGGTATAAACATAAGATACTGATTAATTCTAGAAAAGATGTACTATCAACCTCAGAAAACTGTGTACATCTTAAGATATTTTAATCCATCTATTCTGATGCAAGGATGAAGATGACCAGATACATTAAAACTAAGCTGCAAAAAGGACTGTTTCTTTTCTTGATTGAACTGTACCTTCCGGTGATTGGTCAATGCACAATAAACATTCCAAACATATTTGAAAGTGATCAGGTTTTTTATCATCATCATCATCATCATCATCACAATGATGTCATTAATGTGTATGTTATGTTGTGTTCAATTTTGGTTAAAAAAATTTAATGTTTCAGACTACCGTAAAAACCCGCAGATATGCTGCACCCCGAATTTAGCAGCTCAAATTTTGGAAAAAAAAGTTTTTTTTTAAAGAAATCAAATGAAATCCAAAGTCGAGTCTTTAGAAGTCTTCTTCATCCACTGTTCATCCAACATAAACTCGCTATTAACAATGCAACGGAAAATACTTTTAAGTGTTACGCACAGTTTTTGCACTTTAACTTAATGAACATTGTTTCTACCAACTTTGACGTATGATTGATCTTTTTCTGCTACCCTGATCCCAGAGGTTCTCTCTCGCGGCTCGAGAAAAACTCTGGGTATTTTTCTGGTATTTGTTGACCAGAATTTCTTTGTTCTAAACAGTTTTTCCACAGATTTTCGCATTACAACAAGAACATGAGCAGAACGTTTCGTATCTTAGACACCAGAAGCAGCCTTTTTCAATTGTTCCTGCAGATAAGCTGCATCCCTGATTTCTAGTAACAATTTTTGGGAAAAAGGTGCTGCTTATCTTCGGGTGTTTATGGTAGTTCAATTTTGATTTTTCCTTTGTTTCAGATTATGATGTGGAATATTACAGAAAGAAAAATCATAATTGAACTGGTTTGAAAATTAATTTTTACCAACTGAAGAAAACGTTTGAACCACAACGTTAATAATATTTAGTGTCTTATGCT